>JBAMJR010000170.1:2430000-2605000 GCA_038501785.1 Myoxocephalus aenaeus | reverse complement strand
GTGGTAATGTATGAGAGTAAATCTCAACTGCTGATGAAGGCCACGAGTTTATAATAGTTTGATCTAGTGTTAAATATAACAATGGATTTTATATAATTTATTGATATACTTTAAACTAATATTTTTGCGTCACTTTTATATTTGTACCTAACCATGATTTAGATAACGTTATATATGGCGGTCATATTTTACCATAAGGCCCGACAACGTTTCAGCACCACAACAATGTTGTTGTTCAGCCCAAATAACCCAAAACTCTTTATTATATATTTAAAGCGGAAAGGTACAAGTTTTTCATCCACCCGACTACATAAAGCGTGGCACAATATGAAGCGCTGGATTACACACACCGTATTGGCCGAGCAGGCGGGAACCTCCTGATTCCTCTTTGCATGCTAGACTACAAGAGTGCACCGCCCGTCCAGGTTACTCCCGTCCACAAAGTAAACGAGACAAAAGTAAAACCGCCAGCTTCAAGCTAGCTGTGTCCGAGAATTACTATCAGACACACAGAACAAAGGCCTTCGTTAGTGGATGCCTTTGAAAGCGCATGAATCAAACTTCTGCCGAACAAAGCACTAAAGTTACTGTCTGTAAATACAAAGAGTAGCGAACATGGTTCCTATTTCAATTTCACAGCATCAAGCCCGCCATCTTCCATGTAACCCGGTACTGCTTTCAAAATAAAAGCGGTTAGCTATAAATCAAGTTTCATAATAAAATCATAGCAACAAAACCGCATCTACATGAGCATATTACACCCCGTTTTGTGTCACGAGACTACTGTAGAAATGTAATCAGTAATCATATTTAACTGCTGCCACGGCATTTCGAACAGTTATATGTTGTGCCTTTTATTTTTGACCGGATGTCCTACTTTGCTATTGTGTTTAGTTTTGTAACTTCACAGCGTTTGCTAGCTAGCCAACCACCTCTCTCAACAGTTTAAAATTTCAACTCACCAAAATATTCTTCAGAGAGCTACTCTTCAAAACAAATAGTCGACGACAAAAAACAGTCGACAAGACTTGTTCTTTTAACCAGATTTTTTTTCTTCCAATCCAAATAGCGACGCGTTTGCTTGTAGCCGTGCTCCGCTAAAGACCCATCTATTCTCCTATTGACTCTACACGTGTAGTATGGGCCACGACTCGGGGCTGCAGTACATCATTCATTACAATTCACACGCTTGTGTTTCTTCTTCTTCGGAGATTTACGGCAGCCGGCGGCCGCCATGTTGCTCTGCTGCCCCCCTCTGGATCCAGTGGAGTACTTCATCCATCAAATTCAACAAAGTAAAACAATCATGTCAAAGCGGCCTTCATACTAACTAGAGCAAGTGTTCTCAAACCTTTTAGGGCCAGGGACCCCTTGAAGAGTAGATGTATCAGTCTAAATGTGAAGTAAATTGCTTCAACTTAGAAATAATGAACTATGATGCTGTGTGTCACAGTCATATCATAATTTATATTCGGTCAAAGGTAATGTGGGTGGGAGTAATGGACACATGCTTTATTGGTGCAAATGGTCCCCATTTATAGACGTGCACTTTTTAATTAAAACACCATCATTTTATAATTTATAGCATTGATAGAGTGCTTTGGAATTATTTATATTTTATAGTTTGTATTTAATTTCAAACTTGATATATGGATGCAATCATCAAACCCTTCGGTGGAAATAATTTTTAGCAGTATTTACCATCTAAAATCTGTTACATATAATGACATTAACCAATATATGCTAACCTTTTTGTTTTATATGTGTGACAAAACAAACTTGTGGCTAAATATTTGTAGCTTTGTATTTTTTGTGTGTGTCTTATCTTATCCAAAGAGCGCCTCACTTTATATTCATGTGTTTTGTTTGTAAAAATCTTAATCTGCAAAGTGATTTATGAAGTACAACAAGTGTAGAGAGGTCCAAGTACAGTATTTGCTTCTGAATTAGAATCTTGGCTATCATAAAAATCCCTTATGCTTCATGAATTTTCACGAGCACCTGAAGGCAGCACACGTTCCATCTTTGAATCAACAGGGGGAGCTCATGTCTCACGTTTGACTAGAGAATAGAAGAAAAAAATTGCATTTCCCTCATGTAGAAAGGCCCTTTAGCCAGCTGTTTACATACACGGTATTTATCAGCATTACAGTTTTGGCTTGGAGCTCCTTGCATTGTTCATATCTCATTTCCAAGAAGCAGACAAACAAAATACCACAAATCTTGCAAATGTTTTATCTGTGTGACAATCCATGTGTTCACGTTTGATTTACATAAAGCCACAAAGAACAACTAAAACACATGAATGCTCTGAGAATAGAGCACGCTTCAATGCCATTGTGTCCTGACGTAACAATAGATATGTAACAGTGTATCAGTGGGACTCCGGTGAAACCGTAAGCTGCTGCTCAGGAGTGACAAAGCAAGGCTGAATTGATCCCGCGGTAGAAACACTTAAGTGCTCGGAGGCTACAGAGATGTTTTCCTGTGGGCTTACAACACACAGGTTCCTCTTTCTCTACTAACACAAAACAACACTTTCTGCTGCTCTGCCCTGTGTAATAAACAGCCCCAGTCGAAAGTGGTTAGTTACAGTGTACTGTGGAAAGGTCAATGATCTTGTGATGTGGATCGCAGCGCATTATCCTCATTGTGCTCAGTGAGATATGAAGTCCAGGCAGGGAGCAACTGTTGTCTCAATTTCGTCAAACTGTGACTTGTTGGTATTGAAACAACAAGACGTCCACACAGCCGACTGTCGTTTAGATCATCTGCAGCCGGGTTCATTGGGCTCCCCGTGTGTGGGTGAGCGCAGGCGCTGCAAATTAAAATAACAAAATGATGGAGTTAGTGACTGATGGCTGACTCACAGACGGATAACTGCGAGGCTTACTGATGCTTCTGTGTAACACCCAAATATCTACTTGTGAGCCGGAGCAGCCAACTTAGTCTCTGGAACAGAGGAGGGGGGCTTTAATGAGAGTTTTAATTCATTTTTGACCAGAGCTGTGATTGAATTAAACTCCCACAGAAGGTCTGGATGCTCTCCCCACCACAAGCCATTTCCTCCTATTAGACGTGTAACAGAAGCAGCAGGCGAGGCGGCAGGTCAGTCTGAGATTAAACTGACTGTTCTCCCTTCGTGTTGTGGAAACATATACTCTTACAGACTGTGTGTGTCTGCCGCCACAGCTCTCCTGTACATCTTGTCTGTAGACATATTTCAACATTTTGGGAAATATGCTTTCTCTCTGAGAGTCAGACAAGAAGATCAATACCACTCTTATGTCTACGATGGATATCAATCTCATCTCATTCCTCTCAAAGAAAAGTGAAGGAGCATATTTCTTAACTATTCCTTAAACCTAATCTATTTTTTGCAGAGACAAGTTGTGAATATATGTCATCTATGAGCCGCAGGGCTCAGGCGTCGCCACGTTGAGAGCCATTTAGAGGCAATCAAATTGCTTCCAGTCTCGTATCTGTGACTAATGTACAAACAACTTATTTACAACCGTTTTTACATGGCTTATGTGGTTGATCTATTTATTTCTTCTTTGGAAAAATCCTCTACATTTTCCTTTAGGGTGCGTAATTAGAGTGAGTGGAGTGTGATTGAAAGGAGTTGTTTGCTGTCTTGTTGTCTTTTAAGACAACATAAGCAGAACATGGATGAGAGGAAGACTATTCAAAAGGGCTTTTACAGAATCTATTACATTTTGCTGACGCGGCTGATACGCAAGACTGTCCTCTCGAGAAAAACAACATCGTATTTCTCGGCTGAAGCATGATTCATCCGTCGAGAGCAAAGGATGAGGTGGTGTGAAGTGGTTGTTCTTTTAACCATGACCTCACCAAGTGGTTATTTTTTTGAAAGCATGATGAAGGTTCCTTAGTCTCAAGAATATAGTCAATTCAACCAGAGGTTTTCTAACCTGAGCAAAGCACACATTGTTAAATATGTGCTTTTATTGATACTTTTTTTGGTGAATTTAAACTTTTTGCTTTTAAACATATTGGAACACAAACGTTTAAAAAACCACAATATTGCAATTATTTCAATGCCAGTAAGCAGCTCTTTAAAACAAATAGTTACACAAAACAAATGCTCATTTGCCTTCTTTCTGAGAGTGAGATGAGAGGATTAATATCCCTCTTGCGTCGGAGTCAGGATGTGGTTGGTCTAGCTTAGCATAAAGACCGGAAGGAACAGGGAAATAGCGAGCCTCACTCTGTCCAAAGTAAAAAAAACACGGACCTCTAAAGTTCAGTAATGAGGTTTTTCTCATTCGCTTAATCAGTAAATAAAATGCTGCAACTACTTCTTGGCCGGTTGTTATGACTGTGCACAACTTCTCACAGTTTTGTCATCTGTTTGGTCCCAGAAACCAAAACCTTATTGACAATATCTGACAAATCTGCATTTTATGGATGCACATAAACTGTTTGTCAAGTGTGAGCATGCACGTCATCTTTCCCTCCATGCACAGGTTAGACTACCGCTTTATGCGCAGAAGGAGCGAGCCCAGCTGTTTCCCCTTGCCTGTGGTCTACGCTAAGCTAGAGGCTCAACACATCCCAGGGCTCCATACTTAAGAAAATAAAGCCAATAAGCGTATTTTTCAAAAATGTTGAACTATTTTTTTTTTCCACGGAAAAGGTGAGACCCATCTCATTTCAGGGCGAGCTAAAAGCAGAATCTGTCCGTTGATGCTGTCTCACCCCTCACATGTCTAGTGTGTGGTTCAAGCCGCATCCCACTCATCTACCGTGGAAAATGTAGATGTGTCTTATTGCAGCTTTGGTAACAATGTGGGGGTTAAACAGCACGCTGGAGCTGAAGACTGCCTGAAGACGTGTGAGCCCGCAGCAGAGTGGCGAAGGGGGATGGGCAGATGACTTTGTTTTACATCGTGATGCTCACTCTCTCTTTTCCTGCTCTCAATCACTAACATATAGGGTTGTTAATGTAATGGGCTGAGATACTATCATGCAGTTACGTATAAATGAGGGCCTTCAGTTATACATATTAGGCTTTTTTGGGGGGATTAAACACATTTTAATGGCGCTTTTCTCTCTACAGTGAACTCTTAATGGAGGTGTATCACAAAGCTTCTCTTCACTACGCATTCTTTAAAATACCTTGAATTAATCCTTCACTTGAAAGCATGTGGTTTTTGTGTGATTGTCAGAAAGCCTTTAGTTTGAATAGATGAACACAATTGAATCATTTTCATTTAAAAAGCCCTAAATTAACCAAATGAATGACAATTTAAGGGTTCCATGAACGTTGAAATGTATTTAAAAGCGGTTCCCGACAGTGTTCATGTATCAAGGTGACATAATTAATGGTATTACGCGTAACCCTTAATTTGGACCGTAATCAACAACAAATATAGGGAAAAATGAACGCTTCCGCAAGCTGTTTGTCCTTCAGACCGAGGTGTGTGTTATGTAAATGTTTGTTCTGCTTCATGCTGACAGGACCGTGCCCTAGAAAGTAATCACACAAAGGAAGAAACGTGTCTTCTGTACTCTCCCAGGCTGCATCAGGACTGAATTATAAAGCTTATTTTACAATTGAAGTCTTAACATTAATGACCGTAGAGACCGTGAGGGACGCCCACCTCTCTTCTCTCTGTGAATTCCCGAAGAGATTTCCTCACCGACGTCAATAATTTAATGACAAGGCATTATAAAATATTCCTAATAAAACATTTTTATAGACTGATCCGACTTGATACGAATCTCCCATCTGCTGTTTTTACTTTCTTTGAGCAGAGGACATGATAATTGATCCTTGTAGCCTAAAGAGTGCTCTCACAGAAGCGAACATGACTTGCATTTAATTTCTTCTCTCTGCGTGTTTAACCTTGTGCTGCTGCAGTCGTTACATTGATCCGCCAGCATTCAATTCAGACTTGTGTCTCCAGAAATGTTACTCAGTCCGACCTGTTTAGATTGCCGCAGTGACTTTTACTCAAAGTGAGCGAGGCGCTTATTAACCGAGTCATGAGCAAGAGAGTGTTCTCGAGAGTCTGAGACAAGACAAAGACTTTGAGCAATTGAGACAATTGAGTCAAGACCGAGACCAGAGCAGTGAGAGCTTCCACGCCGCATCACACACTTCAGATTTAATGTGGCCCGTGCACACCAGTCACTCCTCAAATTGATCTCAAAGAAAGACACCCACAGAAAAAAAAAGAGGATTCCCCTTCCATTACATTACCACATATATATACATACACACACACACAGTATATGTGAGTATAAGTATACCATGAGAAATGTCTTGAATTCATGCCATAACAGTAATAATGTCCACAAACACGGCAGACGATGCACAGGCTAGTTAGCGATATCCCCGCAGTCGTGGTCTTGTAATAAAAAGCGAGCGACCGAGACTAGACCAAATAAAAATGCGGCCAATTCCGAGACACGATCTTTCAAACGAGGTTCTTGAAACCATTCTCGAAACCAAGGCCAATCTCGAGTTCAGCGCTAACAGCTGCAACAAAGATGGACGGTCAGGAAGATGACTGTGCAGTCTGCACAGTGAAGAAGTCTAATCAGGCAAAAAAAATTAATTTCACTTGGTTTATCTCATGCAGGCATCTAAGTGATGACTTTCATGTTATCCTGCAGTTTTAAGTAGTTTTTAATGCCTAAACCGTGCAGATAATACTTTAGCATAATATGCTACATCCATTATGTTCTCCATTAGTTGCCTATTATCACATCAGTCATTATCTATAGCTACATTAATGGCATTTGAAGGTACACATATTAAGGTGTTCAGTTTCACATTGCTTTTGTAGCTGCAGTGCGTCATCTACACACGTACATCTGTCGAGTTACTGTTGAGAGCCGCTCCACACGACGGATCCTTTGGCGACGTCCTTCTTTCCAGGCTGAAGAGCGTGTGAGCGGCACAGCGAGGGAACATTCATTACGTGACACCATTAACCACTTAATGGGCAACGGTGAGCTGAGTGGTGGCTGCATGGGCACACATGTCGTCTCCCTATGGCGGAGATCAGAGCTGCACGATGCTGCTGTGAATCACTCTCAAACCGTTTGACGATGAGAATATGCAGAACTCCACTCAAACGCAAGGTCTCATGATGGCCTAACAGCTGCTTCTCAGGCCTTTGGACACTGCTAAGAGGACTTTATCAGATATTTAAATAGCCAGTTGCCGTGCCCAATTTGAAAGCAGAAATGATTTGAGTAATATATCATGTAATATTCATCAACATTGTGGGAAGCCTTTAAAACAAACAACTGGGGCATTTACTCTGCTATAAGCAGCTGATTGGTTCTGTAGAGTCCCTCATGTTAGCTGGTTAGTGGATAATAAACCAACAACGAGGTTTAACAACACAAACATGAGCCGCTTTGCCGTGTTTGACGCTCTTCAAACATACACGGACACACCATGAGTTTTCTAGTGCTTTCTTGTGCTTCGATCACTCAATTGATGTTCAATTCTGGTGTCCAATCACAGTAGAGGAGGGGGCAGGACAAATAGCCTACCATAAATATGTGATCTAATGTGTTCTATTGTAAGTATGTTGTGGTCTCATATGTCATGCTATGGTTTTCAACGTCTTTATCATTATCTATCTTTATAGTGACCTCATGTCCGGAGCACTGGTTCCAAAAGATTTTCCCGTTGTGAGATTAAAAAAAGAAGTTGATCTAAATCTGAACAATCTGGTTTATTTCATGTTAATTCATGTGGCGTGACGAATCAGAGAAGGACACATCATGAATGCTAAGACCCAATCAAGTAGCGGATGCGGGTGTCTTCGCCACCTTTTTCAAAAGGTCCCCAGTTTCTCTATCCACACGACGACTCAACCCCGGAGTTTTCAAACTTGCACAATGTCGGTGTCCTTTTCAAACCCCTTCGTTTTTGGGAGTTTTAAACTCCGGAGTAGTGTGGAGGCTAGCGTAAACATACCCAAAGATATGTGTTTTTAAAATGGAAACGCAGGAGTGCGGATGTAGCATGAATTCAACTCTTTTGCACCCACGTTTTTGCGCCTCCACTGGAGACCACACACCATAGATCGTTTAATTAGGCTTCAACTGTAAATTGTTCGGCCAATAAAAAGCTGAAAATGAATCTTCAAATTTTTGTTTAAGTTTAGTTGTATTTACAATTGTTGAAATCTACAGTTCCTTTACCTTTTCTAATATTTGCACAAATCAGGTTTTTTGCAGCTCAAGTTCAAATCTACCAGTATTGGTTCCATCCCGCATCGGTCTCGACTCCCCATTAATTCTTCAGCGCGAGCCGCCCCAGAAGAGCTGTAACTGAGCATGTTGATATCACAGAAACATGAACCGACACGACGGAGCAGCGCCACACTGATGCAGTCGTTAGGCTTTAAGGCTCACTCCTCCACTGCGACTTTTATCTTGTTTAATTATGCTGAGAGGATGACATCGGAGCAGGGCTTTTGTGCACGCTGAGATGTGGCTCTGTCGTGTGGGAACATCAGCGGGCAACTGTACCCCCCACCCACCCCACCCTCAGGCAGACCGATCTCTCCATCTTCCTCCTTTCATTCATTGGCTAATTATATTACTCATCTCGCTCCTGGCCTCAGCTGTGTCAATGGAACAGCTGGGGTTGTTCCTGGAGCACAGATCCCGGGAAACATAAATCAGAACTCCTCCTGCCGCCATTGATTAAGACAGAGTAAAGCGAAGGGCGAACCCTCCTCTCGTCCTCTTCTGTATTCTTTACGATCTCATTCATATGAGTACGACTGAACGGGTCACTCACACACACACGCACACACTTTCCTTGGTTGGATTATTCCTACATGGACTCGACCTCGAGAAAGGTCTTTGTTGGTGTCCTTCCTGGTGACAGATGTTTCTCTCCCTTTTGGACTCCTGACCATGACCATCTTGCACATCCAGAGGTCATCGCCTTGTTGTGCAGCTGGCGGAGAAAAGACTGAAGATGTCTGTTGAAGCAGGACAAAAAAACCATAGCCAAAAGATGAGAAAATCAAATACGAAAATATTGTTTACTATGTGTAAGCTAAACATATTGTCAAAATGTACAAGGATTACGCGTGCTCTCCTGAAATTCAAACAGCGGATATTCTTTGTGGGCTGACAGCGCCTCGAGGCAAGTAGAGGCTTTCAGTGCATTTAGTTTGACACACTTTAAGCTGAAGGTGACCCACACTCCCTGTGTGATAAACTTCACATTCAGAAGATGCAGTTAGCAAGACAACAGAGAAGAGTGCCACACCTTTACTCATTTATGGCTCACACAAATTTTCCCTGCGCAGCGATATTATGCCATGCTAGCAGCTTGGCAAGGCAAGTCTTGTTAAGCTTTGGAGCAACATTATCTTTTCTTAAAATGGCCTTTCCATAACCTAAAACGTATGAGCAGAGAAAGCTTTACAGGCGCAGCGACAGTTGTTCAGTTATCAGGGTTAGTTAACAGTGAGAGAAATGTTCAATGTTAATTTCTATCCTGAAAGGGCTTTTTCTTTTCTTTTCTATCTTGGTCCACAATGTGCTGATCTGCCCATAAGTCCTCATCCAATAAAATCAAACAATGTAGAAACCATGTTAAAGTACATGTTGTCCTACTCCACATGACTCCAATTTGACCTTGGCCTGTATCAACAAGGTTCTTGTGTTTTCACTTTTTTCTAATTTGGTAACATATTTCAAGTTGTGGGCTGGTATATGATTTTTTTTCTTCTTTTCTCAAAATAAGCAGATATATGTGTCCACGTTTTAACAGCTGGCCCGGTGACCTTCTTGGATATGGTGGCCAGTACATGATGAGTGTGGTGCACCACAGCTGTTTCATTTTTGGCTATGACGGATGCCGACTGCCCGATCCCATCCAGCAATTCTTACATCCATCTGGACAAATGGCCTCCAGTTGTTATTGTGTTTTCTTTCTATTTTGCAGCAGTGGAAATTGCATGGTAACAGCAGCAATACCAGAAGAACAGTAACACCAGTAGCCATAGCAGTACTGATAGCAGTAGTATTAGCAGCAGAGTTAGTAGCTGTAACAGCAGCAGTAATAGTATTACAAGTAGTGCTCCGAACCTTGTTAACCGATCGTTAACCGTTAACAGACTAAATGAATGCCTTGTGGTTGCACAGCTGCAACGGCAACACGATTAAATCCTTTACCGCCAGAACAGTCCCGAGTTCACCCGTCCAGGCCGAGTTACCCACCATGATGTCACGTCATCATGGAAACATGCAGCCACATTCCCAGTGAGGCGGCCGTGTGTCTACCTGACATACTCTGTCAGGTTTTAGGTCAGTGTATTGTCAGCCGGCGCGGCGTTAGCCGGTTTTCGGTAGATATAGAGAGAGCATATGTGTGATGGTGAGTATGATTCTATCAGTAACTTCATAACTTAACGTCATAGCTGTGAACGTAGCAGTGTGTGTAGAGTTTAGTTGTTATATCTTCAATTATTTTATGTGACTGGTATAACAAGTATGACTCAGACTACGACCAAGCCTTTTTATTAAGCAACAACATACAGCACTTAGCTGCCTGACGATGACAACAATGCAGCCGGAGCGTTACCCATAATACTCTTGGCCCAAAATACAAAACATTGGTGAACAGATGCTTCATGTCTTTTTCTTTCTTTTTTTGTGTCTTTGGCTCTATCTTTTATTTATATATATATATATATATATACTTTATTAGAGAATGTGTACAATATGATGACAGGGATCAGTGAACAAGTATTTTAATTGTTTTAATTGTTAAATTGTATTTTAATTGTTAGAGATTTTTATGTTTTGCTCTACAACATAAAATGTGTTTGTAAATACCCCTCTTGTGGCTTCTGAAGCCGTTACATGCCTTTTAAAAATGCAGTTGCTAACAACTAGTGGAAATACTAGTAGCAGCAACATCCATTATGGTTTTAGTATTGGGAGCAGCAGCAGCAGTAGAGGTAGCGACAGTAGATGCTGCAGTGAGGGTAGTAACATCAATAGCAGCGGTTGTAGTATTAGCAGCATAATACTGCCGGTGTTATCAGAAGGCCTCCTACTGTAGCTGCCTGCTCGGGCTGTTTTCCAGGGAGTAACAGCCTTGTGGTCACGTGTCTGGGTGGTCTGGGGGTGGGGGGCAGCGAAGAGAAGCACAGGGGGGAAATCACATGTTCCCAGGAATGTTAGGCTCTGTTGTGGGTGAGCAGTGGGAAGCTGATGGCCATCAGCATGAAAACAGTGGAGGAGCTCAGTTAGTTCCAGGATGAAGCGGAGCGCACCAGGACTGGAGCAGCCACACATCATATGTTAATTCCTTTGAGTTTGTTTTAAAAGACAAAACTAATACAGATAAGTCCTCAAACCCAAATGACAAAATAAGTCATGTAATAATATATTAACGTGTGACCGAAGTCCCAAAACTGAGAAAACTCGAAGACAGAGATGCGGTTAAAAAGGTCCTTCAAAAGATTATTTTTCAGACAAAATAGGTTGCAGACAGCAGTTGAGGAAACATCTTCACCACATTTCATTTAGCAGCTGTTTTCCACATTGTGTGATAAGAAGAACGGTCTGCTGCAAATTTGTATTATGAATGACTATGATGATGGTTGCAGGCAACATATATGAAATATGAGACAATTTGGATGTGATCTTCAAACACACACACACACACACGAAACATTTGTGTTAAACATATACAGAGGTGGATGACACGAACTGGATAATAAAAAATAAAAAACGCCTCCATGACCGCTTCACTGAATTAATTAAAGCTGATCTTATAATCTGCGGTTTTGCCTTTAGCTCGGAGAGTTTCCGCTCACACAGAGAGGGAGAAGCAGGCCTCTGCCATCTCCACATAGCAGTGTCTCACTTCTGCCTCTGCCTTATTGAATTCCCTTTAGTTGCCACAGGAAGAAAATCCTAATTGACAATTTCACACCGGCTCCTTCCCTCCCCGTTATTCATTTCCTATCATTAGTCCATGATGGGTCGTAACTGTATGCCATCTCTTTATTAAAATTACTTACACATTTCCTCCTCTTCCCCCTATCACCATTGCCCTGCTTACCACTGCGCTGGGAGTGCCCTTGTGAGGCTATAGTCTTTGAGCGCGCTGAATTGGTTATATAATTGTCTGTTACGTAACTGAGTGAGATATGTTTAAAATGAGGGCACGGATTGGTGGCAGCGAAGAATGGTGTTCTAGCTTTTTTTTTTTTTTTTTTGCCTCGCAGAATAAAGGGGGAGGAGAGTTTGTGTGTGTGTGTGTGTGTGTGTGTGTGTGCGTGTGTGTGTGTGTGTGTGTGTGTGTACGTGTGTGTGTGTGTGTGTGTGTGTGTGCGCGTGTGTGTGTATGGGTACAGCAGTGAGGGATAGAAAGGGAAAGACAGACACAGATAAAGCTGGTGTACAGCAGGGGGATGGATGCGGAGGCATGGTGTAACAGCGTGACTCATCACAACTGATGGACGTGTGGCCTGAATCCTGAAGAGGACCTTCTTTCTGGATATACTGCACATCTACATTGTTGTCCTGTTTAAAAATGTTAAGTAGCAGTCCCAAATAACTGTTTTCAGTTGGCTTTCATCTTCGGTGCTGTGGCTCATTGCTGTTGTGTTTTCGCAGAGATCGCCTGTCAGTCGGGAGTTACGTGAGAAGATTGATACCGCTCATGTCTGTAACAGCAGAAGCCGATTGGCTGAGCATGAAGGACGGAGCCGGGCCAAACAGCTGGTTCTGTGTGAAGGAAACCATATCGGCCCACCATTACCTCTCAATGTCACATCTATTTTTTATATTTGCACAAAAACAAAATGACAAGTTGAGGTCCTCAAGGGGCCGTTTCCAGTTTTTGTGCTATGGGTCACACAAAATACTTAACTGATACCTAATGACTAGTAACTACCTGAATTAATCATGAATTGCAGTATTACAACACGTTTATAAGGCACATGTTAACCAGTAGTGCATCATCTATAAGTCCTTAATAATTGGTTTGCAATATTACTTCATTTACAAATGGGGAATCCATCATTTATAAAGTATGAAAACCCAATCATGAAACGCATAATAGTCAAGCGCATTAATCAAGAATAAAACATTCACAACTGTGTTTATGAATTGCATATTAATGAGTTACTAATGAGTGTTCATGTTGGAACAATGCTTTATAAATGATGAATTAAGTGTTTACTCATGCTTTACTCATGCTAAATAGTGTGTCCGATATACGCATATCATTGTCTCAAGATATTTCTGACCATTGGGTTACAATGTGGAGTTTAGAGTCTCTTCTAAACAAAGCCGTTTGAAAATGGTAAAAAAAAAAAGTTTAATTGAACAACTTTCAACTTTTACGTCAAAGTTAAGTTATCAGGTAAAGTAGTCCTGCATCTCTTGTTGATGCTACCTCAAAACAGGTCTAGCAAAGACATTCTTTTGGGAATAATGAACTCTCTCTTACAGGCGTTTCATTGAATCTTTTTCAACCTTTTGTGTGTTTGCTCGGTTTGGAAATCTAAATTTGTCCAACAAGAATAGACTCGGGAGGCGTCGAGCTCTTGGACATTTATAACAAGCAGGTTCTTCAAATACTGTATAGGACTGCCAGGACCATCCACTAAAATAGTTTAATCTTTTGCCCTCAGGACATCATTTAGTTTTCCTCACACAACTGTTAGGAGGATGAAGAGAAACCCTGTCTCCTTCATCCTAAGTACCATTAATGTGTTCAATAGCACACAGCACTCTGACTGCACTCATTTCACTCCTCTCGCACACTTGCACTATTCATGTAAGTATTGGTACGAATTTCCATCTCCCTGCTCTGGCTCTGTGTGTTGATGTGTTGATGGTGTTGTATTCCGTTTTTTTTTAAGTGAGCCCTGGCAGCAGAACGAATTTCACCTCGCAATCTATCATGGGTCGTGCGTGTGCGTGCGTGTGAGAGTGAGTGCGCACCTTTGTGTCCGTCCACGGCTAAGCTCTCATTGTGCTGGCGGCAAACTGCTCCACATTTTGGGGCGGTCAGTTATGGCTGCATGCTGAAGGACCTCTCGTGGTTGCAGTGACTCACGCTTTCTCAAAACACCTTTAATTGCCCGTTTTATACACTGCCATTGACTGCCTGCTGACTCCCCACTAACAACTCTTATCGGACCCCCGACAGGTAGGGGCCGCTAGTGATAACACAGCTGAGTGCATCGCTGACCCCTCTGCAGCCACAGTGGGGGGGGGGGAGGGGAGGGGTGTGTGTGTGTGTAACACTTTGCGGTGTGTAACAGCTCACTGAAAGGACTATCTGTACACACACACACTGCTGCTTACCGCTCGGCCGCTGCTGCTCTGGCTAACAGCTAATGGAAATACCCATACACACACACGCGCACACACACACACACACACACACACACACACACACACACACACACACACACACACACACACACACACCGCTGTACCTCACCACAACTTAGCCACTGCGGACAGATAAGGTGGGTTTAATTGGCAAGACTTCATTCCCAGCCACTTGTTTTCTTAGTTTGAATGGGGTTTCATGCATTTTACAACATCTTACAGCCCACTGGTGTTGGAAAGCAGTGGGGGGATATAATTTCCTATGTTCTGGGTACAGCTCAACTTCTACAAAAAAAATTGAATTGTGCTGAAGTCAAACCAAGAAATGCGATGAAAGCTTTAGAATAATGTTTCTGCTGCTCTCGTCATCTGCTATTTAGTTTAATTATGGTTAGCTAAAATGGCTGAACATTAAACATTCACCCTTTTCGATCATGGCTAGCAACTGTAGCCTTCTCGACCACCATTTTGTTTCCTGCATCCACAGCAATCTAACAGCTTACGTTGATTACGAAGGGAGCTAAATATCATTCTGTAAAACGGTTTGGACTAAATAGCAACACTGAAGCAGAAATAAATGGTGTGATTACTCAAACAAAACAAGCTATTGAAGGAAACCAGCATGTGTAAGGTAAGTAAACCATGAAAAGCATGCACAGTCCTTATTTGTTTATGGTAGTGTGGAATTGCTCAAAAATCCTGGGAGGTGATGCAGGAAAATAAGGTCCAGGGTCCAAAGAAGTTATAATAAAAGAATATTTAATAAAAAGTGATAGACAGACAGCTTATGCTTTCGATCGAGCTCCTCTTACTCCACCAGCGAACACCACGGGTACGCAGGTCCGAGTCGCTTGCTCGTAGCCGGAAGAATAGAACGCTCCTCCTTCATACAGTTAACTTTATATCATTCATGGAGCCTAGAGCCCTCCCTCTCATTAACAGTCCAGCGTACACACCTCTGGTTGCAGCTTAACTCGCTATTTGCCCGCAACTAAAGTGACGGAGCCCCGTCCACTTCTTCTTCTTCTTCTTCTTCTTCTTCTTCTTCTTCTTCTTCTTCTTCTTCTTCTTCTTCTTCTTCTTCTTCTTCTTCTTCTTCTTCTTCTTCTTCTTCTTCTTCTTCTTCTTCTTCTTCTGCTGACCGGTAGAGTCTCAAACGTCAATCTTCAGCTCCGCCACCTCAGGCGAACAAGAGAACTACAAGTCCTTCTAGCGGCTATACATGCAGCATGCAGCATCTAACATCCATTCACACATTAATCATTTCACAGTAAATAAAAGTGACCTTCATATGTATACAATTACAAATCCTTCATAATAATATCCCTTATTAATTATCCCATTCCATGCATTGTAATGTACACAATAAACCTCACACTGTACAAGTCCAATTGTGACAAACTAAGCTTAAAAAACCCTACAGTAGGGAATGTTCCACCTTTCCTCTTGTTCCCAGTAGTAGCCTATTATTATGAAGGCTATAAATTATATGAAATATGTGTATTTGTCAACACAACAAGCTCCATCTGCAAAATCCTTCTAGTGCTTTTATGCAAACCGTCTCTCCTTTTATTCCTTTCAACACACATTCATGCTCAGCACACAGTTTCCTTTGTTTGCTGCTGGAGCACTTCGGGTGCTCAGAACTGTGTTTTTTTCTCAGGTGAGGACGGAACAAATGATGCTGAGGCGTCAGACTGCTGCTGCTGTTTTGGACATGGCATTGATGAGAACAAACCTGACAAATTTACCAGACGATTCAGAACAGAATCCTCTGTTTCATTTTAGATTACTTCAACTGGTAAACATGGAGGACCACGGCCACCTTCTGCCTTCGGATATGCACATTTCTCTCTAATCCAAACCAAAGACTGTTGATACACAAAACACTTTAAAGAGCATCTGACGACAACACTATCGCTCAGTTGACATGAAACCACGCTGCATATCACACACACACACACACACACACACACACACACTGGACATTTCCCTTTCCCCTCACACATCTCTCCCCCTCACTAATGAGCCCATTAGCAATTACACATCGAATCAGGCTTCTATGGCAACACAGCATGAGCACACCATTTGAGGTGGAAAAATTTACACAGCATCCACTCTCACTGCTGTTCTTTACTTGTTTGATAAAGAACCTTGTAACACACACACACACACACACACACACACACACACACACACACACACACACACACACACACACACACACACACACACACACACACACACACACACGTGATAACAGAAATTCTCAATTCTTTAATTACCTCAGACAGAGAGAAGCCTTTATTTGGGACAATATTACATTAACGACAGAACCTTTATTTCTCTGTTATATTTCCTGTTTCAAATATATTTTTAAAACATGCTTCTGTTTTCCCTGTTTAAAAAGTGAGACGTTCCACTGAAGCTGCCCACACATGAGCAGCGGTAAAATCGCAGCGCTCGGAATCGCCACAGAGCGCAAAATTAAAATTAATTCAACTTCGACCTTGATCGCCGCTGACCTTTCAAACCGCAACCAATGAGATAACAGCTGGATGTGACGTGTATACCTGCACTGTGCAGTATATACTCTGCCGGTGTCTGCACGCCGCTCTGTGCCCTACTTACAGTGAGCGATGACCACATTTCGGATCATTTGAAGGCAGCTTCGGCGTTCCAGAAAACCAGTTGGTGCAAAGTGACGTGTGAGCAATGGCTGCCCTCGAAGGCAAGCAAAAAGCCTGCAGTCAGAGGGGAGAAACAATATTATGAAAGGCGGGGGAAACAGTGCACATTGTCATTGACAGTCACTTCTTAAAGTGTTGCGCCTGGTTGCACACACATCAAGTGATGGCGGTGGATGTGTGAAGAATGAAATCTGATCCATTATAGTACAGGTAGTTCCCCCTTCCTCTTCATGTTCTTTGTTTCTTTGTGTCGCCCGTTATATGAGACGATGACTATTATTTAAATACTGAAAATGTTCCAGGGATCATTTTTGCATCGTTGATTTAACGCACGCCAGAAGACAAAAGAGGGTCATATTGGGATACATTTGATTAATATCTAACCTTTTTTTTTTTAATGAAAGCTGTCGTATTTTCTGTCACCAAGCAACCAGTCTACTTCCTGTGCACACCGGCACCCGCTCGCCCAGTGTACGTGGATGGTCATGTGATATTTTCATTTTTAGGCGTGCTAGTGTGGACGGAAATCATTTTAACGTATTGGTGAATGTAGACTTGAGGGTGGCTATTCCCTAACTAACCAAGTGGTTATCAGTCTAACCATGACCACAAACATCCCCAAACCTTGATGAAAAACTACTCAAACCCTTAACCAAGAGATGAGGAAAAGACGCAGAACAGAAGCATGACAAATATTCAATTCACTGTATGAAAACAAAGATTATTACTGCACGCCAGGGAGGAGCACCTCATTTAGATCGTTGGAAACAGCACATATGTCAGCAGTGATGTGAGGATTTTAGTGATGTGGGAGTCGTGGGGGAGAGCTGGGCGCTCTCTCATCCCGATCCTACACTGATTGCAGGGCCACAGAGGGAAATCAGTAAGTGCTCTCCACCGTCTAATCAGGACCAAGCATGGGTTTCTGTCGTACAACTCGGTACAGCCTAATGAATACAGGGATTGTTCAGCCAACTCAAATCTGTTGATTGCTCCGAAAACACCTCACAGGGCAATTACATCCTGTGTAGATGTGCTCGACAGCTCAGATACATCACCAGATGCACGGTGTACTGCGGGAGCGAGCTGTTGACTCATCTGCGCTGCTCCTGGCTGCCTGGTCGGGGAAGTAATGACGAGGGCGATGCAGTTGCAGAGAGTTGTTGTGAATGAGCCCAGAGGCCTAGACGGTGACCTCAATGGAGGCGTTGGAGACTCGTGGAATGTGGAGAATTTCCACAGCAGCACTTTGAGCGAAGATGCACGAGTGTTTAGTCATTTTTGGTTTGGGGCTCAGGCTCTCCATACACGGAGCGGAGGAGAGACAGGGGGAGTGAAGATAACAGTGTCAGAATATTTGGTTAAAACAGATTGGTGACGCTGTTTTGAACCTCGTTGTTCTTCCGTGAAGTCAGCTGGGAGTGATGAAATGCAGCCTCGCTGCGTTTTATGTGGAGTGAGCCTTTGAAAACATAGCCTTTCAAATGCTACAACCGGTCATATTTGAGCCTAATTTAAGAGGCAATATGGCCGTGTGTGCTCTCTCTCTAACTCTCATACATTTATGTTTTATGAAAACTCAGCCTCTGGCGTTTGCTGCAGGTGTTCTTCATCACTATTTTGGAAGAAGGACATGAAAAGAGCTGCAAGAATCAAACAATGTCCTTTTTTTGCATGGATGCCATCAGTTGACAAACAATCCGCTTCTTGTGGCTCTGCAAAATTATGTCATTCGCACGGATTATTAAAGCGCAGCCACGACTTAATGATCTGGTTTCTACGCGTTCTTGCAATATTTTTTCCCAACAAATGCCACTAAAAGTCCTCCATGTTAAATGTTGATGTAAACGGTGCTTTTAGGAGACAAACTGAGTGATATCCTAGAGGAGCTTTTTAAAAATGTTATTAAGTCATTGAAGCATTCACAGATTACAAGACAATAAAATAAAAGACGTCTCATTATCGAATGCACAGGGAGAATTGAGGGAAATCAGTGCAGTCAGATTCAATGTAATTAAAAAGACAGGAAAGCAGTTATTGTGTATTGTGCCCTTGTGACCGTAGTGTTTCCATTAAGATGACTGAGGCAGGTCTTCCTGTGTATGAATGGGTGAATGACATGTGGTGTTAAAGAGCTTTGAGTGGTCAAAAGACGAGAAAGGCGGGATACAAAAACAAGTTAATTTACCATTTACCATACATGAATGCACTGTCTTTTTGTGGGCATACATCTCAGCTCCGTCTCACGCACACTTTAGGTGTTTATTCAGGCTTCAGGTCTATGTTTTTCGTGTGAGTTTGATGCCCATGCAGTAAACAGCGGTGATGCGCTCAGTTATCTGACCACTTGCAGCCCCTACTGGTCTGGAATGAGCGGGCAGCAACCTCCGGGTCTGAAAAGTGAAACCATTTTGCAGTGCCTTAAACATGCATTCTTATTAATGCCCAGCAGGGGGCGACTCCTCTGGTTGAAAAATGAAGACAGATTTTATAGAACTGGATTTATTGCCGCAGTAATCATAGTAAACATGTCTTCAAGTCTTCGTCAATAGAGCATGATGTTCATTTAGTAAATCATAATCCCTTTAAGAGTAAAATAGACAATAAAACAGGGTATTCTTAAGGGCGTGGCCACCTAAACCAATGGGTGATGTCACGGTGACTATGTCCACTTATATTCAGTCTTTGCAAATACATTTTAAATTCTCTATTTGATGGAGGAGTCAGCAGTCTATCAATAGAAGTATCAAGAAGGCAATTAAAGGTGTTTTGAAAACGTGTTTGCTGCAGCAGTATGTGAGACAATATAACAAAACATGAAGAAGAAAAGCTTTGCAATGTGTTCTGTGAGGTGAAGAATCCATGTGATTGTTATACGGCCTTAATGGTACCCTTTGGAGGTTTACATTGTGTTACTCATCAAAACACACGCATCCTTCAGGTCTAACATTTATCTTTAAATGCATTTCCTTCATTTCATTTCGCTTCAGGGCACACTACTGTCACCTGTAGATCAGTGGAATAGTGTTAAAACAATTAGGAGTGTCAAATGCAAGACAAAACAAATAGTGACCCGCCCATGACAACATTGCTACATGGCCTTACTATAGCAGTCAAAACCTCCACAGGGTACCTCTCAGGGTGTTTGGTGAGAAGTGTTGAATTTATGGTCTTTAACAATGAAAACCCTCTGAATTTGAGTGCAGGACACGTCAAAGCCAGCTGCTAAAATGACGCAATTGATAACCTTTTTTCACATCAATGAGGTTCATTAGTTGATTAACCTCCAACAAATTGACCATCTCATGAATATCTTTACATGGCTGCGCTACACACTCCACACTCCAAACCTTTTGCATCCTTATCTGCCTTTTAATGGACACAATCTTTCCTGCTCTGCCACTGAATGTTGGCATTGGACGTAAATCGCTGCTGACTCATCCGACATGAACGCAAATCCTGGCCGCTGATTGGCTGGTGGTGAGGAATGTTGACATTAGTGGCCAACAGGAGCCTCTCCTCATCCCTGTCTGGGACTGGAGACTTACTTATATCTGAGATAGATGCTTAGTGTGGTGAGCCACTGGATGGGGATCTAGTTTGACTCATCACTGGCATTCCTTGGCAGAGTTCGGACTCTGCCTGCGTGGCAAATCACAATTTCACACATCATTTCACCGAAGTAAGGAAGGCCCCTTAAAAACTCTGTACTTTTATTAGACGCCTCGTGATTTATAGTAACCTATTCAGAAATAGCATAATATCACTGGCAAAATCACTCTGGTGGCACAATATCTTAAATAGTTAAAGGCCGACATTAATCTGCTGTATCAGCCAAAGCCACTATGTTCTGAGTCCACCTTGTTTGTGTACAAAGACAGTGACAAGTTGTTTCTTCCAGCATAATATTCGAGAACAACATGTCCCACACTGACTGGGAACGGACACACAGGCCTGGCTGATAAGGCTTCGGGTCTGTGTGCAAAAACACTCATCACCTCGGCCTATTACTGCTCCTACGAATTCCTGTCAATCTTGTGTCGTCAGAACAGGGAGAAGGAAAAACAAGTACACAGCTTTAACTCGGCAGAGCAGAAAACACACTGATGTGGAAAGTGTCTTCATTTAGACTACTATAATACTTCTATACGCGTTCTTTTCTGTAATTAGTTTTTTTTCCTGTATTGTTATTAAGTATTTTATTCGTGTTCTGTTTATATGAATCTTTATGTATTAAAATATAATCAGAAGTTATATATATTTTGATTGACAAGTCGCTACAACAAGTGTTAACTGTACTTTATTGTCTCATTAATGTCTTATTCAGCATTTGGTTGTACTCACAGGCTTTGACATCATTGTTTGTTATGTTCATGCGCAGCACCAGATATGTGCAACCTCACCATACTCAATGCAAAATGTTTATTCTGTTCACCACATCACCGAAATAAGTGATGGAAAGGAAGTCTGTTAATTTACTCAAGTACTGCAAAGCCCAATATTGAGCACTTGAACTTTGCTTTAGTATAATACTTCTGTACATTTACTCTTACACTGTTGTATTGATACCTAAATAAAGTCGATGAATACTTATTCCACCCCTAAGTAGTCGTAGTAATGAAGCTATGTAAGTGCAGTTACACTATTAGACTGTGGGCCTGTAGTTTATGTCTCATACATCCGGCATTCACTTCTCTCACGCATGCTCACTCATAACTTCCTTGCGGTCATTGTTTGGGGTGTCAATCACATTATCAGCTGTTCCTATCAGATGACCTCATCTCTCCAATAGCACAGACACAAACTTAGTGTCAGCCTCATTGTGCTGCTTTCTCTTTTCAAATACTTTAATGTTGCCGTTACTCGCTCCTTTCCTCCTTCCTCCGCCTGGTCTTTGCAGAATCGTCAGTCACCACCAGTGTCCGGACTCCGTGGGGGGATTTATCTCCCCGTAGAGTCTTAACGGCAGAGATTTTCTGTCAAAAACTTTATCATCACATCATCGGTGATGATAAAACATTATCTTGTCCCTGCTGATTTAAATAAAGTAGTAGTAGTTGTAGTAGTAGGGACTGACTGGAGATTTGAATGCATTTATTTTTGAATATGTGAAGGGCGCAGGGTGGCGTGTTCAAGGTGAAACAGGATGTGAAAGCCGAGGTCAGCCTGTGTCTTATTGTTTTGAGTGGAAATCTTGAAAAGCTTCCTGAGTCGTTGAGTGACGTGCTGAATGCTCAGCATCTCGAGGATATGCACCTCCATCTGATTGTTTTCCTCAAGATTTTGGTACTGATCATGTTCCAGAAAAAAAATCCTGTGGAAAACGGTTATTGTCAAGGATGCAGTCGTCATCAAATCCACCTTCAGGCAGTTCACTTAACTGACATAAAGCTTTATGGCTATAATTAATGTTGTCCATTATAATAAAGAGCATCGGATTGATGCTGCGGCTTAAATGACGGTTTATATTTTGGCGGTTGCTTTTCATGAAGATAATTACTGACTGAAGGTCGTAGTTTACCCACCTTTGATTTAATACTACATGGCTGCTTAGTGCCATAATCTCAAATGATCCTTTAACATGCTCTTCCTCTCTCCCCTCAATAGCCCTCTCCTCGCTCTCCCTCCGTCTCCATTTGTGTCGGTGATCAGACATAATTGGTTTTGATCCACAGCACGTCGATGGCTTGAATCTGCTGTGCAGGGAGCAGTGAGATTGTTGGAATGCTGACCGAGAGTAAATTGCGATTAGGTACAGAGCACCGCTATGTAGTCGTGCAATGAATATATAACACGCACCCAAACACACACTTTTTTGGGTTATACAGTATCTTCCCACCACTCCACAAATTGGGTTTCACAGCCCAGGGACGTTGTTACTCACTGTTTCCCTCCTCTTCACTCGGTTTCTTTCAGCGTGTGGTGTTTGCAGTTATAATCTGGTTCAGGAGGCTTTTATTGTGGTCATAAAACAACATCATAAATAACACTGGTGTGGGGCTGTTGCATGGGGCAACATTAAGAGCCATGCACACACACACACACACACACACACACACATACACACACACGTGAGCTTGCTTGTCATGATCCTTACTAGTTTCTGTTTTCATGTGGTCCAAACGTGGTGACTTGAGATCACCGATCCGCTCGTTCCATGGCAGCGGCGGCTCAGCGTCTGACAGAGCTTTGAATCTTTAATTCGGCTTCGCATTCTGCTATTCATAAGTGTGAACATTATATTTGAATTATTTAAACTGTACTTTTAAAAGTGTGTGCCTGGGCTTGCTGTGACTGCATCACATCATGGGCCGGTTTACTTTAAAATAACAATCCACATCCATCATATCCATAACTATAGGGGCTATACCGAATAAAGCTTCAATCATATCATTGACATTTAAGTTGTTATTATTAACATTGCGTGCACTCGTTCATCTTCTCCTCCCCTCTCTCTGTCAGCCTCGCTCTCCCACACGCACACAGCGATCAACGTGGCGCTCAGCACTCTGTCCAAAAGTCAACATTTATTGATGAAAGATAAGACGCAATCATTTCCCGAAATGCACAAAATGTTTTTTTATCATACAACATATTCTGCATCAACCTATTCAAGCCATTCAAAAACAACATTTTCCTGGTTGTCAGGACATTTCCCCCCATTATCTCCCGTTACATTTATATAACCACGATAACACAAAATCACATTTCCCATCTTTTTAGGGTGAAAAACTTCAATACAGCCATATTCATAATGTTCAATACTCGCATGGAGCGCATAGCAACGTTTTGTTGAGCAGGCATATGGAGGACGTAGACGGAAACAAGGATTCAAAATTCACCGTCCCATTAAACTCTGCCGTTGGAAAGGCGTGGCAGCCGGAGGTTTCAGGCAGTGTTTGAAGTGCACTTCATTTGAAGCGTGCTGAGGCCCGAAGTCAACCAGCACACTCAAGATGTCGGCCTAAACTTGCTTGCACTCCATCATCGAAGATCCTTACATTCATCGAAATGCTGCCGCAGGATCCACGTCGCTCCACGACACTCGACCCGCAGGTCAAACTGTCCTTTTTCCCTTCACAACCACAATGTACGTGTATATGCAAGTTCTCTTCCCACGGCATCCCGACGTACAATAGAGTCCACCGACGCAAAAGGTTCACATTCGGGAGCTTCGGGAAGAAAAAAAGAGAGGAGAAATAATCCTGCGTCCCCATGGGAGCAGATGTCACGGGCACAAACAAGGGACAGATTGCCTCAGCCCACGGCCAGGCTGAAGGTGCTCCGCAGAGCGGAGGGAGGTCATTACTGCCGGCCCTTCTGCACAGGAGGAAACAGAGAGCGGGGAGTGAAGAGGCTGCAGGGCTCAACACAGCACTCGCACGCTCTTCTCCGCTGGCCTTTTTCTCCATCTTTTCCTCTGCTAAAATGCAGCAGGTCACATTTGAACTGAAACCACTTACATCGTTTTTTTTTTTTTTTGTTGGTAACCTGCAGCAGATGAACTGTGTGCCATCTAGTTATTGAAGCATGAAATAACACGAACAGAGAACTCAGGGGGGAGATTTGGCAAATTGGAGGAAAAGATGACCAGCTTGACCCAGCGCAGTAAATGCCTGAACAGAGACGGAATCAGCTCATGCAGATCCTGTACGGGTCCCCGGTGCATGTCTCAATTGATTATCGACTTATTAAAATAGTGTTGTAGTAGGAGGAGGTGAAGCCTGGTTGAGAATCCCACAATGCTCGCCTATAAGGTTATGCAACGGCCACAAGTTTTAACTATTTATTTAAGTCTGCAATACTTATTTTACAGTGAGCAGCACTTTACTGTGTCCTCATCATTATCTGACATTCCTCCGGACAGACGTTCTGACAAAAGGTGGAAGTATTTTGCTGCTGACAGAATGAGGGAGGATTTTGTGATAATACAACTGTTCTATCCTTAAATGTGTTTTAATCAAGTTATGCTTGAATTAATATCCGTGAATGATTTAGTGTGATGGAGGAGGAGTGGCCTGCTCCATTACGTTTCAGACTCACAATTTGTCAAGACTAAATAAAGGGTGGCTGACCACAGGACCGTGACAGGTTAATTAACAGCTTTTCTGTTGTGATATAGAGTTTTTACCACTACACTGTTTTCATTCTTCTACAGTTCTCGTAGATAAGCTAGCAAGGCTACTGAAAACTAGCCAACTGACCCCTTTGACAGTCTTCTTCGAGTCCATAGGTGGTGAGAATGATTAATAGTAATGGTAAATAACAGTGCTGAGAATGATTAATAGTATCCATGCCATTAGAAGGAGTGCTCATCTGCTAACTAACACAACAATTAGACTAGTCATACAATCTCTAGTTCTGTCAAATCTGGACTACTGTCCTGTTATCTGGTCTAGCGCATCAAAGCAAGAAATTAGTAAACTTCAGCTTGCTCAGAACAGAGCGGCAAGACTAGCACTTCACTGCTCTGTCAGGAGTAGTGTGGATGCTATGCATGCTAGGCTGTCATGGATGATGGTGGATGAAAGACTGGCATGCAGACTTATTCTGTTTTTAAATAATGTGTATTCCTCACAGAAACCCGTCAGTTTGTCTTTACAGCTATCACATGCAAATGAGAGACATGGTTATAATACCAGACAGGCACTAAGGGGTCACTTTACTCTTCCTCTACCCAAAACCAATGCACTTAAGAAAACAGTAATGTACAGAGCCATCGCATACTGGAATGTGCTCCCCTCATATCTGACTCTAACAAGAAATAAATGTGATTTCAAAAGGAAACTTAAGGCAGCAATAATCAGAAAGGAAATTAGTGTAGATTAGGTTATTACTTTAGGTATTTAGGCATTTTTATTAGTTTTCTTTGAATGTAAATGTTGTTCCTAAGTCTGTGTTTTTGTTCACCAACATTGATCAGGCTGTACTGCATTTTATGATTTGTATTGCAATGCTTTTGCCTGGACCCCAGGAAGAATAGTCTCCACTATGGTGTAGACTAATGGGGATCCTTAATAAATAACAAATAACAAAAATAGGGGCGTCTGCCTTTGCGTACTGGCATGAACCGTGTTTCTTCCCTTTTTCTGATGATTCAAATGGGACAGTTTCATATCCGTTCATCCATTACAGATCACTCCAACTGCCAGTTCCTAGAAGATTGTCTCAGTACAAAATATACTTTCACGTCATTCAACTGTCGACTCAAGATGGTTCCTCCCACTTTGCTATTCGGTGACCTATAACCAATGAGCTGCCAAAATATGTTAAGATAGTGCACACAACTTTAGACATATAACATTCACACAAATAATTACTCTGATTATGATCTGTGATGAGGTTTGTTAAAAACACAAGTATCGTCTCCAGCTGTCTCCAGAAAATGAGAAAAGAATCAGAACTGCAGGTGTAACGCTGGATCCCAGATCTAATACTGGGAAACAGACTCAGGGGGCAGAACAGCTGTGGTACAAACAGTGTAAAACTAGGTCACAAGGCAAAACCAGAGTACAGACGTGGGGGGAGTCAGACCAGGCAAACAAATCCAGGAGGCTACAGCAGGCAGGCAACAGTCAAAAGGCAGGAAGATGATCTTTAAGACACTTGGAGACAGAAGAGAATAAAACACAATCAGGCGGAGGGTGACTTATAACTGTCCTTCATAGTCAGCTCACTGCAACGGATGACTCGGTCAGGTGATAACGGCTGGTAGGACAAAGGAATGAACACAGCCTTTAATGTCTTTTTATATTTATCTTGTTTATTTAATTTAACATGTATATATGTACAATGAGAGCTACGCGAAACCGGAGGCAAATCCCATGTATGTGTAAACGCACACGGCCAATAAAGCTGATTCTGATTCTGACATTGATGATTAATCAATGACGCAAAAGAGGACAGCGAGAAAGGACGAGTGGCCTTATTGGAGCACCTGCACGCCGTAACGGTGCTTTAATACAAATACATTTCTACTGCCTCACACAGCTCTCAGCGCGGTGACGGCTGAGCGGCGGCTCGCAGCACGTATTGTAGCTACAGCCAGCGGGGCACACTCACATGCACTAAAAAGACACGAGCGACCAGCCCGGCTTTGTAAACAAAACAAAGTTCAGATAACAACACACACAGTCAGTCAGAGTGACTTCACGCTCTGCTCAGGTAGAGCCGTCCATCATGCATAGGTCAATTTGTACATGAGACCAACTTATTTATGTATTTAAAATGCACATAATCCAGCTAATTGCCATTTTATTCTCCTTAATTCATTCAGCCTGGAGGTTGTGTTACCAATGTTAGTGTATTTTTGTCAAGAGGAATGGTTGTTTCCCTCCGAACCAATCTACAGTGACTGAGAAGTCATTTCCACCAGCGATGGGTTGTCATGTGTGCCAAGTATTGCAGTATTTCAATTATAAAATCAAAGCGCTAGTGAAACATTGTGCCTCAGAGGTATTGGATCATTTATTCTTAAGATATAGAAAAGCTAGCACTGTGACTAAGCTAGCAGTGAAAAAACCTCATCTGCCAGGGAATAAAAACAACCTAGAGGTCCATGTGGTTTTAAGTGAGAATACTTTTAAAAACTAATTTTGGGTGGCAATGGCTTTGACAAGATGTTTTTCTGTTGTCGCTGGGACTCCTGCTGCAGCCCCAGTAACAACCCAGTCCCAGCAGGACATGGTCCACTGCCCCTAAACCTTTCCCAACATCAAAAAGTATGGAGCAAGAGGCTCAGAACATGAAAGAAAACTGTCACACATTCATTCGGGTCAAGTGATATTGAACGATATCCGTCCTTAAGGGGAACTTATATCAGCTACAGTAAAGTTAAGCGTTGAAAGCAAAAGGAGAATGTGTTTGTCGCCATTCAAGCTCGGGTTGTGGTTTGGCTGAGACCCAACAGAGGATAAGGGCAACACATTAGCCTGCCAGACAACTTTTTCCCTTCTTATGTTGCTCCATCTCCAAAGCATAAAAACACTCATGCAACGACAATTACAATTGTGCCATAACATTTTGACATCAATGAATCATTCTTAATGCACATTTGACAGATGACTGCAAGGAGAAAAGAGCAGCGCTGAGCGGCCGAGTAGCTTTGTTTTCCTCCACACTAAACCGGAAGAAAATGGCCGACAGATTTGTTTCTTGATCTGTTTGTGGAGGTTGAGGTAGGCTTCAGTATTTGTGGCCATCTTGGGTGTAAAAAAAAACAAGAAAAAACCCAGAATGCATGCTATTTGTGTGTGTTCTGCATTAATGTGCTCGTGTCAAGCTCAAGTGTTCATGGATGAGTGTTCTGTAATGCAAACAGAATGAATACACTGAGGAGAACATCAAGGGAATTTGATAGTTTCTTGCAAAGTTAGCACTGCCAGTAATAACAGACTGTCCTCCAAATAAAAAAAACAAAAAAAACAATGAAGCATCGGTCTTTGTGACAAACACTGTTCAGGGCACGTTGTAATTATGACTCATCAGTTGCGCACATCGCAACAAACATGTGACACATGTAGAAACATATTAATCCTGCATATCCACAAAACAAGAAGAAGCTCAGCTCAAAGCTCATGATTACCATTTTAACACAAAGAAAACAAAATTCCAACACCAGGCAACTAAGTGAGCTCACAGCAAAAGACATGCCAACGCCGCATGTGACATAGTGGTGCTATTGATTCCGCTACTTCATGCTACCTGCACCAACGATATCTCATTATCGAAGCTAATGCCGAGGACACGCTGGCCGCCTGAGCAGCGGCTGTGCATGGCACCCAGCGGCCATGTTAACAGCTTGTGCTTTTATTCTGAAAGTGTTGTGGGAAAATGCAGGGAATTTACCGCTTCATGGCCCCATGAATAAATAAAGTACCGGCTTTTATTTGCCACACACCACCGTGTGAGACTCTCTATCTGGTGGAGGAATCTGCACCAGAGTTCCCTCCAAAAGCGGGCCGAGACCCACCTGTTCATGTGATCTCGGTCCAGTTGCTTGGTCCGCAACAGTGCAACTGTGGAACCCAGTTTAATGGCAAATTTGTCCTTGAATTTGAAATAGTATTAACCTCGATAATCGTGTCCTTTTATCGTAATTATCTTTAAATATCACAATTAATGTTTATTAGACCTTTAACGACTGAGAAAACAGATGATAAGCAGTTATACCTTTGCCGTCTCTGTTGCACAAACTCACAAAAGGCACACACTGAGCACAGTGAGTACAGTAGCCCCAGGCCCAGATGGTGCTCCTTCTCCACCAATGACGATGTTACATAAGTGCTTTGAGTCCAGGGACAGAGGCCTGCATGCCTGCTTTACTGAGCCACAGTGATGCATGGGATGTTTTCTGTGGAAAAAGGAAAAAGAGAGAAGGAGGGGGAGAACGTATCTGGTGCTTGAGCCCGGAGAGACAGACGCGTACGGCTTTAAATAGCTCTAATCCCACCCCCCATCCTTGCGCATGCATTCGGCCACTTTCCTGCCACTGGGTCTCTGACAGAGCACAGCGAGGTATCAGGCATCCGCAGCCCCTCTCCGCTCGGCTCTGGAGGGTGCGTGGGTGGGGAGCTGTGTCCGTGTACGGATGTGCACAGCTGCGTGTGTGCGCGCGGCGGGTAGATGGTGTGCAAGTGTGATGTGAATGTTGAGGCGATCTGAGCGGAGAGGCTTGGAGTTAAAAGTGAAGGACAAATTGCAGGGTTTGGTCAGTACAAGGACACGTTAATGACCTTGGGCTGCGATAAAGCCAATAAATAAGGCAATTCTGGTAGTTATCACTACCCTGGCTGTTTATGCAAAAGCCCCCATTCCCTGATAAGAAGAGACACGGTTCCTTAAGAGCCTTCTGCTGCTTGCATGCAAGTGACCTAATGCATATCCCATTATTGTGCTTGCACACTAATATTCCCTACGCCACCACCAACACAATAACACTGACATGTGGCTCGTGGTTAAATGCCATCCACATCAGCACTTGCTCATCCAGTCCCCCCCTATTTCACGGCCTGCCTTCACCTTTCCATCACAACAACGCCACCTCTGTTCTCTTTTTCCGTCCTCCATCTCTACTTCTTTCATTTATTGCCTCCCTCAGAGGCAGCCAGCTCCTCCTCTCATTGTCCCAGTGTCTTTTGTTGCCCTTCTTAACAAAAGAGAACACTTGAGGCTGTGATGTGTGTTTGTGTGCTCGCGTATGACAATGATGCTTCATTTCCTCCAGACTGGCTGGTTGGGTATAATAGCTGGTATGCAACTGTGTGTGTGTGTGTGTGTGTGTGCGCGCAGAGTTAGCACACTGCCTCTTTAAGTCAGAGAGAGAATGACAGCTTGCAGCTCTGCTCCATTCTTGCCCCCTGCCATTACTACAACACACTGCTGTTTGCTGCCACACACACTCACTTTGAGAGCATTATCTTATGCACAATGACACATCGTAGCACACAAAACAGGCCCACCAAGAGTGCTTTTTGTTATCTTTGCAGCAAAAAAAATGAATTTGCAGCTGTTTTTTTAAATTTATTTTGTGATGTGTTGTGGTAATTTTAATGAAAAAATAATATAATACAGCTCACCATAATGTGTTGAATCGATTCCGTAAGAATATAAATGATCCTCAAACATTTTGGTGAAGCTGGTATTCTTAAGATAACTCAACGCAAAGAAGTAATAATATTCTCTATGCAGAGTTTACAAAACGCTTTGTATGGATCTCGTAAGGCAGCAATGATCCACAGTTATTTCCCTCTGCACAGTCACGCTTTGGCTTTGACTGGATGTTCAGCAGGTTCGGGGATGTCAGCAAAGGATGGTTTAATTTCCCTCTGTAAATGTTTTAATTCAACAACATCATATACATACGTTGCTGCTATGCATAGTTGTTTATCAATTCATGGCACTGCTGTACAAGGCAAATTAATATCGGCTTTGGACATAACAGTCCCCGTCTGAGGGCAACACAAACAATGTTTCACAACAATTGGTATTTAATGATTTATTGGTCTATAATCAAAACTCTAGTTAATTTCCGGGACAAACAGGACATGATTTGGATTTCAGGACACTTAGTTCTCCCCATTTCTTTCCACTCTATCAAAGCTACAGATGATGGCTGGAAAAAAAACTCAAAGCTGCATGGCTCAAGGTCTTGGGATCTTCTGACAGTCAAGATGGTGCTTTGGTTGGTCCACTACTTTGGTACACATATTCATGCACCCCTCAGAATGAATTGGGATGACTTTGCTGCACCACTATCTGAGAAGGGACCTTTTTTGCATGTAGATACATGAAATGTGTCCTCTGCATTTAACCCATCACGAGCTGTGGGCTTTAGACTGACTTCATTGTTGAAAAGAGGTGTGGCCGGGCTCTGAGGCAGATACATGGTCACCTGACCTGCCCTGCAACTCTAACTCACTCCTCTGCAGCTCAATTTAAATCTCTGACTCTCCTTAATTCTGCAAGTAATTGAATTCTATGCAATAATTATATAAAGTTAATTAGATACACCTGTACAATGTACATCTGCGCTAGAATAGTCCACGCCTTGCTTATAATTGCTTTCATTTTTTGTTGACAATGGAAAAGAGGTGTGTAAATGCAAACCACGAATTACTGATTGTATGCCGTGACTGCGGCATTTTCATTTTACTTTGTAATAGCTTTCCTGAGCACCCATTAAGAAATCAATAACATATTGTTACTGCCATGCATTCATATAAAACATGTCAGTATGGTGCTCCACTGGCTATTATGCTTTGAGAAAAGGACACAATAAAGAGTAATATATATATATATATATATATATATATATATATATATATATATATATATATGATTTATAGCATTTGTCAAGGCTGTCACTTGTCTCTCTGAGTCAACATTTAATGATATATGTGTACCTAATAATTTAGGTTGTAGTACTTTTACCATTGTGAGACTCCTGAGATGTTATTGCTTCACAATCACACACATTCAACCAATCCAGGAAATTGCATTATAGGAGTCCAGTACATGAATGTACCAGAGTGTACTGCGTCATCACTGTCACTGACTAAAGTCAGTAGCTTTGTGCTTTGAAGCTACTCTCACTTGCAACTGAAACTTGTCAGCCCAGCCTTGATGCACTTAATGTATACACCGTGAGCCACTTCCTGGTTAAAAGCTTACTGAAAGACTGTGAAAGGTACAGAAACACATAACGGACGCAATAGTCCAGTTGCACATAATTGTTAACCCTTCTACAAAGTGGTATGGCAGGTTTTGTAGTGAAATGGACAAAATATCTTGCTTAATTTACTTTAATTTATTTGCTCAGAATGCTTAAAACAAGCGCATCGACGTAAGTGCAAAGAAAACCAGTGGCGTTGTACGGACTAGACATGCTAAACAGACAAAAGAAGTATTGATTTCCAATGGATTGCCCTCAGTTGATGCTGGGACATGTGTATACCGCAATGATATACATTAAGACACTACCGGCGTGAACAGGCACGGATGCATTTTACATTAATGCGTAACAAATAGTCTACAGACATTTTAGCTGTTCTGTGATGATGGACTGGCTAAAATGCTCACGATGACAATGTTAGCGTGTTCATGTTTGGCAGGTATAATGTTAACCATGTTCACCATCTTAATTTTGCTTGTTAGCTGGCTAACAAATTAGCACTAAACACAAAGCACAGCTGAGGCTGATGGGAATGTCATCAGTTTTACAATTATTTACCATAAAGTACGAGGTAAAAATGAGACAAAAACAAGTCAAGGGATCTTCAAAGTCATTAGGATTTGTCCTCTGGGAACCATGAATGTTTGTGCTAATCCATATTGTAAATGTGGAGATATTCCACAGGATAGAAGAAACATGTGAACTGCTTGTGAAGCTGGACGAGGATCACCCAAAAATATTTAGGATTCATCCTCTGGGGACCTCAGACAGCCGTACAAAATGTCATGGCAATCCATGCAGTAGTTGATAAGATACGCTAGTCATGATTCTCAATATATAGAAATGACACAAGTTACAAAAGACAGTAAATTAAAAACATCAATGTCATGAACAGCCTCTCCTAACCACCATAAGTACTGGACTGTTCTTGCCTGCTTTAAACGCCACCCCCTTATCATCCCGATCTTCCCATCATGCTTCAGGGCAACTAAACAGATCCTTTGTTTTGGGTCTTAGTGAAGCCATAAAAAAAGCAGACTTTGTTCTATGCGCTCTCTTTCTCTCTGTTATCCTCCTCCCTCCTCCTCCCTCCTCCATCCTCCTCCCTCCCCTCCCTCCCTCCCTCCCTCGTTCCAGCCAACCAGCAGATGGTTAATGATTCATGGACCGGGTGCACACGTGCTATAGTGAGCGTAGCATTACTCTGTGGACGTGCAGAGAACAGGGTGACATATGTGTGTTGTTTAGGGCTCGGTCGATATGGCTCTTTTGTGTTGGAGTTGACAGTTGCAGATAATTTGCACCAATATTTAGTGATAATGTGCAACCCGATCATAATGCTTTCTTAGAGTTAGAGAGATACAATACAAATTGGATTTGTTTTTGTACAGATAATGGTCAATATTGACGCAATATATCAGTTGTGCGTTGCCTCATGCGAGACGTGCATGAGCCAGCATGACATGAGTGTGCCTCTGCATGTGTTTGTGTTTTTATGTGTGTGTGTGTGAGAGAGAGACAGAGAGAGATGTGTTTATTAAAGTCAAAGCAGTAATCATTGACTTAGGCCCAACCTTCAGTCTAGACTTGCTGAGCAGCTCTTCTTTTTTTCCTTGTTTCTCGTTGTCATTAAAACTCAATCAGATAATCTTCCCTCGCTCCTCCTCAGCTGCACTATCTCTGCTTGCATCTCATCCTCTCTTTTTACGCTCTGCCTCTCCCCGCTCCTGTGCTCTTTCTAAACTTAACACCCTGGGGATGCACCTCTCCTCAGGTTACAAATCTCCCTCCTGCCATCCCTCTTCCACCACCACCTCCACAACTACAACCATTGACTCAAAAAAGAAAGAAAAAACACCAGCAGCTGTCCATTAGCCTACTGAAAGCACTTCTGCTCAACAGAAACCCACAAGGTGACAGTTTGTTGAAAGGAAATGCAATCTTTCTCCATCCATTCCTTCCTGCAGCCGGGGACAGACAATGAGGGGAAATGATTAAACTGGGGTCCATCGCAGTGGCAAGCTTCACAGCCACTTTACAACAGTATGATGGATTCTGGAAAGACGAGACACACACACAGTCGCACTCTCACGCATACGCTTCACTCTGCCGACTTAATCTAAAAACAGTGTAATGTAAAGCAAAGGCTCTCGTGCGCATTAAGAAACAACAGTAAAGCCGCGAAAGGAGGTCACATGCAACACTCCACGTTGTCTCCTCCCAGGGAGTGGACTACCTTCCACCATACACAGCAACGTCACAACCACAGGCAGCTGACATTTCTCTCATTCCATGCATTTGGGAGTAGAGACATTTAAAGAATTCCCTTTCAACATTAACGTGGCACCATTTCAGTGTCAAATATTGTATCCAGAGGAATTGGAGGAGGAGGGGCGTAATCCTGTAGTCCAACTTGTATCCTGTTTGTTTGGGTGGACTACGGACAAACTTGCTTTAGAAAACAAAACATTCAAGATGAAAGCTGTGAAAGTCGGTTTCTCTATGTATCTATTTTACATGTTTATGACTGAGACCAAAAGGGTCAAGAAATAGGTCAACATTTTGGGAAGATTTTCTCTTACACCTTCTTCTGAGGAGTTAGATGGGAAGAGCGATAGCACTCACATGGTAGAGCTAGAGCAGGGAAGCAACTATATCTTTGCTTAGCATCAGGTTAAAAAAACATGCAAAAAATAAAAGAAAGGCAACAGTTTGTTCATCCACCTGCTTCTCTGGCAATTCATTGAGAAAACAAGGCTACAGGGATTTACTGCAACCAGCTGTTGGTTGTCAAGATATTTCCAGCACTCATGCCACTGGAAAACTACAACTTATACTTAAGTATTATACATACTGTACGTACAGTGGAAATGCATCAAATTGAAGAGAAGACAAAATATAGTGTGAAAGATACAAAGAAAAAAAAGTCTCTGGGGGAATTTTACTTGATGACGGCTTCTCTTTTAAATCTACACTCAATACATCTTGGAAACACTTAAACTTGGGTGTGGCGCGTTCCGCACCATCTCGGACTTCCATAAACCACAGATGTGTTCTCATTGTAATTTGAGCCCATCCCAAGAGCTGCTCCCTGATTACGCTATACATCTCATCTCGTTTGGAAAGAATGCCTGTGTCCCAGTACAGGAATTAATCCTTTGGTCATATTATGCAATGTGTTTACATAGAAAAAGAAGAAGACTTGAGACTATGGCTTACTGGACCAGACTTGCTTGAGACTTGAGCTGCCTGTAAACCTGAAAAGCAACAACGTGACGACTTCTGACCTGACAGCAGCAGGCAGATTCTCAAGCACGTTGTAACCTCTGGGCCTTTAATCCAGCGTGACTGAACTAAGACAATCATGAAACAGACTGATTCCCTTTGTTAATCATGTTTTCAGGAATGTTTCTTGAGTGCTTGCATCACTACAGCAGTCTGACTAATTGCAGCGCACATTCATAGGCGGCTCACTGGGTGGAGCGCATGCCATTGGGTCTGGGTGGCCCTGATTCGAGGGGCTCTGCGCTGCTTGTCTCTCTCTCTCCAGACCTTCATGTCTGTCTCTCTAACAAAACGATAAAGCAGAAAAAATTAAAAATGATAATCCTAAAAGCACACGTGTCCTTCTTCCTGCCCTTAATTACTGAGACTGTGAATCATGTTTGCAAAACATTGAATCATATTACGAGAAACTGTGTATTATTAATACATTATTAATTCATGTGCATTTCCGTCATATTGCCTTTATGTGAATATTAGGAGTTGGCTCATCAAGATACACAGCTGGCTGCACTAACTCTCCAGTTGGATGTCATTAAAACTATTGCGGAAATGAGGGCGCAATGAGATGGTTTCATACAAAAAAAAAGAAACATGTTCTCATAAAACACCCATGATCTATTTATTAAAGTGCAGAGAAACAATTGAGAAGAAAACCAAAGCCCCCAGTGGTGGATGCAAATACCATTTGTGACAGAACTCTGGGCCCATATTGTCAATCAAACCAGCCATGATGGAAATCATCAGGATAAAGACAACACCACTGATCTGGCTGTATGTTTCACAATAAACTATTATATTTGTTTGCCATTGAAAGACGTACTTTGCACATACAAGCCATGGTGGCCTGATAAAAAAGAAAGAAACCTCCATAGCAGTCCAGTGTGTCTTCATCAGTAGTCACAGAGTAATTAACTATTACCTAGCAGTCATTATTATAAAGTCATGACTATAAGTTGACTGCTCTCATGTCATGCGTTTAACTTTTATGCCTTATTTGGTCTGCACCTCTGTGCGCCAGCTATCTATCTGTTTTCTGTTCTTTGTCAGAGAATGACTCAAAGGGAAATCAATCTTGAGTTTCACTGGATGGGTTTCATGCTTGATTACATTTTGTGAACAAAACCAAAAAAAAACACTGCTTGTGAGTACTGAGACGCAATACCAAATGCACCTTCTCAACTGGAGCTCCCAGTAACTTTGCACCATGTCAGTTGGGTTTGCAGAAGACAAGGGACTTTCTCCTGTCACATTAGATCAACAGCTGTCGACTCGCAGTGTCAGTAGTAAAGGTGCAGTCACACAGTGATGCACAGATTCACTTTTTGCAGAGTTGAGTATCACTACAGACCACCTGCTGCCTCTTTGAGCTGACCTGACGTCTGCCACCGACAGATGACGAGGAAGAGGCTGCGTGGCTGGAGGGCTCTCAGAACGCACAGAAAGGGCCCCAGAAGAAAGGACAGACTGTCTGAGACCGCTGGTCTTGACAGTGCTTTCATTCAACAGCATCTGCTCCATCGCTGCAGCCCGTGTCGAGCCAGACTCAATAGGCCGATAGATTCAAGAGACACTTACAGGAAAACAAGCCTTTTCTTTATGTATAAGTCAATTAACTTCAAACAGCATCAAGTAGTATATGTGAGTACATTCACATCATAGAGTATGACATGATGACACTATTGTGCTTTGGAATAAACCATGTGTCATACTCGGGAAGTCGAGAGGGTACTTTATTAAATTACATTCGTCAAATCACATACGTACATGAAATCTGACCTCTGCATTTTACCCATCCTATGCATTTCAGGAGCAGTTGGCTGCCATAAGACGGGGGCCACTTGGGGTTTAGTGTCTCGCTCAAGGACACCAACAAACAGGGATTGAACCACCAACTGTATGGTTAAATGGTTAAAGGACGACCCCTCACTCGAGCTGCAGCCACCTTGGTATTTTGAAACTGTTTAAATAAGTGTGTACTTTCAAGTTATAGTTACATACTGTGAGCATCCTGTACTTCAGCATGTTGCAGAAATCCACAAATGTAACCATAAATCCAGAGAAAGAATTGGATTTAGGTTGCGACGTCTTGTAAAGAAATTGTTAAATATTCTGGGAAATATGCTTGTTTGGTTTCTTTGCCAGATTTAGATCAGAAGATCAATACCACTCTCATGTGTGTGCATTAGGTGTGTAGCTCAATCTAGTAGGTGATTAGCCTAGCTTAGTGTAAAGAGTAGGGGCTTAGCTCTATCAAAAGTCTAAAAGTACACCTGCTAGCACATTTAAAGCTCACAAATTAAAATGTTGCATGGCTGTTTAATACATTCATGGGCACAGATGTACTGTAGCAGGAGTTGTGTGCTGGGGCTATTTCCCCATGCTAACTATTCCACATGCTTCTCATGTTTAAGCTAAGCTATGCTAATTCCCTTCTGGTTAACATTCCCCAAATGTTAACTTATCATTTAGTGTCATGGTTGTGCGGCTCCAAAGTTGAATTAAACTAAAGGCAAGCTTTGAAAACAAAACTTGGTTCCAAATCTAACTAAAACAAAGACACCAAACTGAGGACAAATAGGTATGCCATGAGGAACACAGGAAGGTAACACCAGTAACACCAGTAACAAACAATGACCTGCAGACTGAAAGAAGGAAAGCACGCTGACTAATTACATAAGGTGAGCAGGGTGATTAGCCCCAGTTGGAACAATTCTGGGTGGGGCAGATACTGACAAAGACAGGAAGTAAACAAGACAGCACACACAAAGAGAGAACTTTACAACTTAAACAGGAAACAAAAATGTGTTCCTACAATTTTGATGGAGGAGCTTCGAGCCATCAGTGACAGCACTGAGCACAAAACACCGGAGAATTACGACCGTCGAGGACATCATTTAAAGCGCTTTGATTGAGTTGAATGGGATCTTCATATAATCTATCTGAGCAAGTGGTATCTTTGGGGACTTTACGCACACAGGGCATAAATGTGAATTCTTCCCAACTATTGTTGGGTTTGTCTTTTTCAACACTCATTCAGTAAGAAACTGTATCAACACCAACTGCCTGGAAATGGTGCTTTACTTGGATCCTGGACCATGACATGACAACTGCAGCCATTTAAGTTGAACCTACTCTGTCTGGATTGTAAGGTTCAGCCTTTGAATGCCTGTCTTCAATGTAATCAGAATGTAGTCAGAATTTGCTGTAAATTAAATGCAATTTTAAAGATTGATCTGAGTTCTTCCTCTGATATATTTTATTACTGTGCACAAACAGGATGCACTAGCAGCAGCTGCTGTGCAGGCGAGGAAGTCTGCTTACCCAACCACATTTCTCTTTTCAAGAGCTATATTATTGCTGAAGCTGTTACAATCCATTGTACAATGTCCGGGGCAATTGCTGTCTTTGCTGCCAGATGTGTCGGGTGTAATAAGGCCATGAACCTCGAGCAGTAAAAAAGGATGTACCATGAAGTGGGCAAGAATCCCTGCACATTGATTATTTTCCAGCACAGACCTTTTATTGCAGGAGCAGCGAGAAAATGCCTGGCCACAGTCCCATGAAATCCACGAGTGTGGGCCTCCACCTCTAAAGTCCAATCGCTGTTCACCCCCCACTCCTCACCTCCAGCTACAGACACACATCTGTACACGCATTTATAGAGACGATAGAGACGTCATGAGAGACAGAGAAAAAGAGTGAGACAGAATCTTTTACACATCAGTTTAATTAAGTTAAAAACAGCGTTGCAAAAATTGAAGATTTAAATAATGGTGTAATCTTTGCAGAAAAGATATTCCAGTTCATTCCTTATTTCCCCGACCTGGGGAAACAGGTTTAGGTAAAAAAAAAAGATCGCAATCTGAAATATATTGTATGTAAATGTGACCAGCTATTCACCACCTTGGTTCTTTGCTATTCTTACCTCCATCTCTACGTCTCCCTTTGTCCTCTAATCCTCCAACCCCCCCGGCCCCCTCTTTTCCATTCCAGGCGTTTTTTTGACGTATGACCATGGGGAAGGTGACCACGCTCAAGGACTGTGCGTGGGAGGATCGTTCCCATCAGTAAATACGTAAAACCAGAACATTTCAACATAAAATTAGACCTACTAAAGTGAACACAGAGTGGTCACAATAAACCCACTTGAAATAGAAATGCAGAGTGTAGATCAGACGTTCAAGCAGCAGAGGTGCGGCATGTGATTCTATGACCACAGAAGAAGAAAAAATGTATGGTTAACTTTTCGCAATGATGGACTCAAATCATGGCTGCCCTTTTTAAATCAGACCAGAACGGGGCCTTCGTCACTGTGACCTCCAAAACCCCTACAGTATTGAGCGGTGGGAGTGCGCACGGAGAGAAGGGATGCAGCGGAGATGGAGAGAGGAAGAGAACAGGGACTGAAAGCCAATGAGCGCCGTGGTATGCCAGCCTGAGATCTTCTTATTGAATTTGATGTCAAGCCCTTTAAGAGTAGAGATCTTGGAAGACAAACAGAGGATTAGATTGGAAACATGGCCTCAAGTCATTTGTCTGTCTTACCTCTCCCCCTCCCATCTCTGCCCGCTTTCTCTTTTTCTTGATTTCCTGTCGGCTTTTCTATCCATGTGTGTGTCTGTGTGTGTGTAACAAATGCAGTCTGGTTCATGTATCCAGAGGCTATAAAAGAAGAAGGAAATAGTTGGTGCATTGAAACAATGAACCTTGCTACATGCTCCCATACGTCTGCCTGGGGAGGCTGAAATTGACAAAGCAGACAAATGGTTAGAGAAATGAGGAGAGAAATCAAAAGGGAGATAGAAGCAGTCATATCTGTCCCCATCATGTTTGTGGAGCCAGAATAAAGTCCCCAACGGCTGTTTAGTGGCTGGTGCCCTGAGACAGTTGTTGATGTTCAGCTGGATATGGATTTCTTGGACAATTTGTATTCTATTCATACGGGGAAATGATGATAAAATCCACTACCGGCATACGTCAAGTCTACAAAAGCAATTTAGTGACAAAATTATAATCCGCCGTCTCCCTACAATCAAAGCTAATGTTGGATGTTAAATCAGTGTGTGTTTATGTCAGCTATTATGAAATAATGTGCATGTGACTAATGCAGATCAAGTACCTCTCATACATTGAGGATTTCATTCCTGCTTCTGACCTCAGATGGCGAGCACAAGGGGCTCACATGGGCTCTATCGGGGGACTCTTTTTTATTTATATAATCTTTATACATGTTCACAATACTGCTGCAAAACTCTTTGGAGGTCCCGATGGTATGTATTATTAAAAGGCACCACCAATGTTGCTCGCAGTAGATTGCCACATTTCAGACGGGGACTCAAACAGTGTTTTTGTAACACACCAGTGTAAAAGTTCCTTCATAGCTGCCGTACGACTTTTTTTTTTTAGAAAGTTTTGATTTCGCAACCAAACTGAGTAGGTTGTAAAGCCTTCACATTGCATGTTCCAATTGAGAGTGTGAGTGTATAACACTGTACATTAATATAAATGTTTTTCTTCTAGTTTCGTTATAAACCTTTTGAGTAAAAAAAACAAACATATATATATATGTTTCCGGTTGAAGATAAACTTCCTGATTTATCTCAGCTCTTCAAGTTCTCTTCGTTTTCTAATCACTTACGCTTGGTGTAATCATAAATAATAGATCAAAGATTGAGGAAATCCTTTTGATCTGAAATCAGATAATGAAAATGAGCAAGCATGTGGTGATATTAATTAATGCGTGTCTATAGTACTGCCATGTTTATCAAAATAAGTGCATGCCATTGCTACTGTGGTTGACCGACATCCTGTAACGCTGCTGACACTGACTGTTTATGCCACATAATCAAAAATCTCACGTTATCCATATCTCTGCCTGACACTGACTGACACAAAATACTCAAGTGTCGATGTTTCAGGGTGAAGTTAAGCGTTGATTAGAAGGTTTGTTGTTGACTCAAATCTGATATGGCTCTGAATCTGCAGCTCAGACCTTTACAAAGTAGGTTTAATGAACTCTGACATACAACAGTTTTGTACAAACCGAGCGTTAAATTAATGTTATCAATTTGTTGCATGGGGATATAAGCAGCCCCCTGCTATGTCTAACAGCATGTGCATTAGGAGATTGGAAGGAATTAAATTAAGAAAACCCAGTATTTCCATTTCCCCGTTAAGCAATAAACAGGCATTCCACTGAGAAGCATTGTGCTGTGCCACAATATTCCGGGGCGGATTAGTGCGTCGTCCCCTTTGTCCTTGTACCTGGAGTGGATAGAGGAGCAACAGTCTCCAGGCAACTCAGAGGGAGGAAGCCTGTGACAGCAGCCTCCAGTCACAAGATACAGAGCTGATAAATGGCTGATCAGTCACAGAGACAGGGGCAAAGTCTCTGGGTCAACAGTGGCTGAGTGGAATGCAAAGAGCAGCCGCTCAGTCTCTTTAAACCACACACTGACCACAGCACAGTCTATTCTGCAGACATACTGGCACTACACTATACGATACTACGTTGTATTTGACTGTACAATGCAATACTACTGTATTATACTATGTACTATGCATAGTGTGTATACTATGTTACTATAGATGTTATACTATACTATACAATATGTAGTACTGTATGTAGTACTGGGCTCAACTATACTCCTTTAGTTTATAAAGGATGCTATATTGCATGCTATATTATGTTGTAATGTAATACTATACTAGCATGTATACAATGATATAATACACTCTGGCATACTACCATAGGCTATATTAACATGATACTAACGTGTGCTACATTTTGGTATATTATAGTATGCTATATTGTGCATACAATGCGCCATATGCACAATGTAGCATACTATGTACCATAATATGCTACATTAAGGTATAATACAGTGTGCTACACTTGTGTATACTTTGGTTTACTATAGTATGCTACATTAGGGGTACACTATGGTATACTACAGCGTGCTACTGCATGCAACATTAAAGTTAAATGCAGGATGCCGCTATATGGTATATCACACTGTGGTAAATCTCCAAAGTGTGTGGTGAGGAAGTATGACCCTGCATACATTAAATATGGATTCTTAAGAGCAGGCAGTGATGGGTGAGTCTAAGCAGAACACTTATTATTGTTTGCAGCTGACAATGTCAAAACACATACAGTTTCCTTTTTTTGTCATGCTGTGTTGTGTTTTTCAGATTTATTTGGGAAGGTGGTCCTTAGAATTTTTTAAACGATCAAAAGTAGACCGTAAATTACAAATGTTGAGAACCCCTGCATTAGGGTATACTATGGTATATACTATGGTATACACTATGGTAAATACTATGGTATATACTATGGTGTGCTACTCTGTGATATATTACAGTATTCTACCCCAACGTGGTGGTATATTGGTTTGCTATATTACAGTATGTTACATCATCGTATATATTAAGGTACATAACGGCTGGCCAAACTATATAGTAGTATATTAAGATATACTCTACAGTATGATACACTGCTATATGTTATAGTAAGTTATTGTTCACATTGATAACACAGCAGAATACCCAAAAGAATGATACACTTATATGTATCTTATATTGTATACTATTCTGCTAGATAATACTATATTACATATACTTTAATGTGCTAGTGTGCCATACTGCTGTGTAAAGCATTATCCTACATAACATGGTATCTTAGCTCTACACCAAATGTATTCTAACACATTGTACAATAGTTAAATATAGTCTCCCTCTCCTGTATTAAATGCACTTTACAGAGAGATATTAGTAGTTATGACCAAGAACCAGCATTCACATTAGGCTATATTAATTGAGTTTGTGTGAAATGTGTTTCATAATTTTATCAAAAGCCTAATGCAATCTGTTAACTAAAGAATATGACTGTTGAGGCACTTTTATTCCTGAGCCGTACCTTCTTGGTAAGGAGATTTCTTTATGTGCGCTATAAGCTTACAAAATACTGGCACATGAATGACTTTCATGCGCTCTAAGAAAGCAGACATTACTGGTCAGTTTTCATTCATCTATGAAAATACTGTGGAAAAGGAGTTGTGGTCAGAGGTCAGAGGTCTTTTTTTAATTTTTTTATATTACCTCTGAACGTTCCTTGAGCTGAACCTTTATTACTCAGAACTTCTCTTATGGAAGCAAGTGGCGCTTAGGCAGGACATTTGAGAGCCTATTCTACCAATGCAGACTTTCACATACATGATTGCTTTTTCAATTTCTATCAGTTGACTTACAAATATATATTCTGAATGCACAGATACCCACACACAGACACACACACACACACACACATACGCGCACACACAAACAAAGAGAGCGGTGGCAGGGCGCCACTCAGCCTTGCATCCCGTTGTGTCACTGCACGCCTCTAAATTATTCAGTGTCACTCAAATATTGATATGGAAATCACAGCTGACTGAACTGACAGAGACCAGAGAGAAAGGCAGCACAGATCTCCTGTCCTTTTCTTTTAGCCTCTCTGCTCCATTTGACTGATACCTTTTGATGCCAGCTGCTGCTCATTCTTATTTAATGTCCATTTCACACAGGATACAGTGATACGTTCAAAATGATTGTGGGGCATTGAAGCCCTTTTCACAGAAGAATAAAATCATCTCCTGTGATTTGAGCACTTGATTATGAAGCTTAGCTCTGGCAAGTGGCCTCAGAGTCAGCAGAGCCACACTCTGCTGCGACGCGTGTCTCTCGAACCATATTGATCCATCACTGTGTGACTCTGATTGCAGAATGAGCTCTTCCTTTTTTTTGCGCCTCATGACTAAATGAATACAGACACACTTGCAATCATCACACGGTCAGAAGCTATTCCCTTGAATAAACACCAGCAGAATAAATTCTACAATGTGCAGGATCAGCCGCTTTACATTGCTAATGGCAGCTAGAGGGGTAGGAGGACATTCTCATGCTGTCTGTGCACACCATGCTTGACTGCTTAGGAGAACAAAGGTTAGAGCCAGGGAGTGATCCCTTTGTCAGGGCAAGTTAAAAAGACAAAAAGCTCACTTCCTACTACCCTGCTGTAACTACTAGCATCCTAATCCTACCACAGGAACTTTTCCTGGATCCTGGAAACCTTTTTAAGAACTTTGCCTTCATTTTGACCACAGGAACCAAAGTATATGAGTACAACCGTAAATAACTAGTTTGTTGAAGTGTCATCTGCCCCCAGTGCGGGTTTTTGCCTGATTTCAATGATTGGCCTAGTTTAGTCCTTACGCCAGGCTACATTGAACATGTTACATTTCCACTTTCATCACTTAAACTGGCAACACGAGCAACACATTCTCTCTACCAACTTGTCAAATACTGCTTGGACTGACCCCCTTTACATCGGAGATATATATATATATATATATATATATATATATATATGCTATGCTATTTGCTATACCCCTTTAGTAATAGTTTTCAATTTGATTAGCTCCTTGAATTTGGCATTCATTAATTTAGCTAGTTAAACAGCGATCGTGTTCAACTGAACACACACTGGTGATATGGATTGCTCGAAGGTGCATGTTATCTGTGGTATGGGATTGTTGACGTTTACATCGAGGCGGCAGGTTTTGAGTGGATTTTCGGGCAATACTGCAAGGCTATTGGCGCGATAGTAGAAACGCAAATGTTTTGTGTACTTACAATGGCCCAATAGTGGAAAAGCAGCTCTTGATTGGTCAAACTCAAGCTTGGTGGCTGCATCAAGTAATCAAACACTGTTGCTGACTGTCTCAGTGCAGTTATATGAGCCACAACAGCAATAAATAACCTTAAAACACCTCTGCATGTTTCCTTTACACTCATCAATTACAACATATGCTGTGCAGCAGCTAAAACAATATGCCGGCCTCTGTGATGTTGTTTCTATGGGTGTGAAAATTGACACCATTGAACTTATTTGCATAATTGGCAGGATTATTTAGGTGCAAACAGAAACAGGAATGCACTTAAGAAACAAGCATGTTTTTCCAAAGCATAATACAATATTGTCTTGGCTTGATTGTCATTTTCTTCTTAATGCTTTAAGACCCACTGCTTCTGTGATAGTTACGACAATTAAAATATGTAAAAAAGTGGCCAGAGCCGAGCGTTAGGTTTACCATGCCGTAGTGTTAATGACCGCTCCGTCTTTGTTGTGTTGTCACCATCTGCTGAACTGGAAAAAAGTGGAGCTTGCAAAGGTTAATATTGTGTTATAGTGTGTCCTACGATGGTACCCGCGTTACAGATAGATACAAGAAGAAAATGTTTCCCCTCGTATTGATTGGACAAATATTAGACTTAAATAAATACTTTATTTCTTGCAAGTGAAGTGAACAAGATTGCATTGTATTAGTTTCAGGGCACTGCCTATTTACTGCCAATTATTTTGTATGGAGGCCAAAACAGGAGCTATTGTTGAATTACTGTGTATTGTGCAAGGACGGAGCTCTCTGAGGAGAGAGAATACAAAAATGACAATGTTTTGTAGTTCAATCTTTTATAAATTCACTTGAAGTAATGTTGAAATGCTTACAAAATGATATATGTGTTAATTTCAGATGTTTTCAAAAATAATTTTACTGAATGGAGCTTTGGGACGAGTGGGGCACTGGACATGGACCCTCCACCATCAAAAAGGGAAATACGTTGAAATGTCTTGTAGCATCGAATATAAAAATAAGGACTCTTAAGCTGTATCTTTTGGCAAATGATCTATCATTTACTGTTGTTGAGATGCGGTTTAACGGCAACAGGAAAGTGCAAAAGGAACTTTAACTTCATGAGTTTAGTTCTTGGCGTGTCCTTGTTCTTTGGAGTTTTTTATACCGAGGACTTTAGCTCGCTCCTTGCGCCTCTGCAGACGATAATCAGGGGGCAGACTTGTAAGAAGGTATTCAGCCCTTCAAGTGTGACTGAGCATTCCCTCGCGCTCCTCTAAAGGTGGACACTCTGCTCTTTGAGTGAGAACCTGCCATTCACTCTCTGCCCATTAACTGGCTTTCATCCCAGTTAGAGCAGGACACACTTTCTCAGGCTTTCATGTCAGACGCACCGACGGGAGTTCTTTCTGAATAAAGCTTTGTCAATAACACCCACGTTGATCATTTGTATAACTAAACTGTCACATCTGTGATCACACCAGAGGGTTGTCTCTGCCGGTGACAAGTAGGGCTTGCCAACGAACACTCGAAAAAAACAGGAAAAAAAAACAGATCGAATACGAAAATGAATATCCGTTCGTGGAAAAAGAAGCAGCACTACTGCGGATGTCTGCCTCGCTGGATGCGCCGCCTGGCCGGAATCTTACAGCGTCACTCTCATTAATTGAAAATGAAATGTCAAGCTGATCGAGAAATAACAATTACATTAAGTGCTTTCCAAGGAAGCAACAGGAATGATAGCAACAGGGCTCAAGGGTTCACAGGGTTCACCTCAAAACAGCTCGAGCTAGGACACTGTGTCATGCAGATAATGCCCCAAATGTACATTTGAATAGTTCCAACTTTGAGTTTTTTAGAGCAACTATAGTCAAAGGTCCTTTTTGGCCAATTTTGTCGAGCCCCGGTGCCAAGTGTATTTGCAGTCAGCGCATGTAGGTATTTAGAAGGCACACTGTGTGGCTTTTAGTTACATAAAGCTCTTTCACATATCCAGGTTTCTTTGTACTGCTCTCAGCTATACACTATGCAAACAAACAGGCACACAGAGGACTGTGCGATCCAGACAGGCTTCGATTGGATAACAGCTTACATAATCATGCTGCCTGGGAAGAGCACAGCAGAGGGTAGAAGGCAAAGACATCCTGTGTCATCCCAATGAGCTGGTTAGTTAGAACTAGTATTTCAGGAAGATTGAGCAGGCTATCAGGCTCCTGCCAGGGTGACGGCTCATGTTACATCTTGTGTGCCGCGCACTGCTGTTGCAGGCTATTGTCTCTCTAAGGACCTGCATTCAGCCCATTGTCAGAAATGCACAATGATCTGTGTTATCAGAGACACTACCCAACAAACATGGATTAGATGCTGATATGGCAGCTTGCAACTAGTGTTGACAACCAGGGTAAATACGATGTCAACATGAGAGCTGCTTCGTTTTTTTTAAATCAAGACTTCCATTTTCCTCTGAGGATGTTTTTTTTTTTAAGCCTTTTTTTCTGTCTCTTGAAACCGGTGCGATGCCAAAATATACACAGAGAATCTCAACATGCAAACGCTGAAAGAGTCTCATTCAGAAAGAAATAAAAGATATAGTACCAAATTATAGCCTCAAAAAGCCTTCACAACAATCCCAAATTTTTTTTAAACCAACCCTGAACATTTGGAAGTTTGTTTGAGGTTGGTATTTTTTATTGTTTTCCACAGATTTAGCATTGCACTATTTTCAATAATCCAAAATAATTGATGCAGCAGATTCTTCTTCCTCAGAGATGCACCTTCAATATGCAAAAGGAGGACCAACCGATGTAAAACCTGTAGATAATTGGGGCTTTTATTATTATTATTATTATTATTATAAATCACAGAGAAGGAATTTATATGAAGCATACAATTGTAATGAAACATAATGCTACCAGATGGGCTGATGGTGAAGCAGTATGGTATGAGATGACAATGAGATGACAGGGTAACAAAAGATTCACAAGTTTTAATAAATTTCTCCTCACTCCGGAAAATTCTTTGTATCAGTACAAAGATGTCTCTGAGCTCCTGAAACTGGAGCTGACAGCGACTTTCAATAATCACATCTTTGTGATTGATTCCTTGTTAGCGAACATGACATGCATCTGAAAGATTTTATTGTATCGGTTGATTGAGTCTTTTTTTAATTCTGCATATAAAAATCCACACTAAGGTGGTCCTGAATTGTGTTTGTCAGACATTTCTGCAGCAGCGTGCAACCTTTCATTACACACCATGGAAAACTGAAGATATGGGAATAATCTCCAGGGACATGTGCAGGTTGAGAAGGCTTTTGGTGTCGGTCTGTCTCTGATTACCATGAACTTTAGTGGGCCGAAAGATGTTCACAGTCACTAGAGGATGATGGCTAAAGTGGGTCTCTCATCTTTCTTGTAGAGCTGTTATCAGTTGAAAAAGTGTGATGAACTCATCTCCAACGTGTTCACTGGTCTCATTTGCATTTCGTTTGTTAAATGATGGAGTGTAAAGCACTTTGAGTGGACAGAAGACTAGAAGGTTGCTTTCCAACTGCAAGTCTATTTACCATTGGTGTATAGACTTGCATTGGTTTAGCATCGGGCTAGTTAGTGAGCTACTGTTGTTCTGACCAGTGCATGAGGATTGAGAAATAGGCAGAGTGAAGCATCACAATGGGTTTGTTTTCCTTATGTTTTCGCTCTTTAGCCACGCTAAGCGATGACTGAGAAGTCAAGGAAGTAAAAGAAGAAGATGGAGGATGTTGGAGTGAACGGGAGGCTCTTTTTTTAACAGTAAATTACCAAATGTTTATTATTGTCACCATGGTGATGGAAGTCCCCTAAGGAAGTAATTGCAGCCCAAAATACAATGTTTTCTAATAACTTAAGCAAGCTGTTTTCATCCAAACCTCAACCATAGCATTATCACATCATTAAACAGTTGTTGTCAAACATGATTTACCATAGTTTGCAATGGAAACACATAATGTTGTCCTGTTGATACGGGTTAAACAATTTAAAGAAACCTCTGAGTAGATGAGCTCAGCTTGGTTATTAATGGTTGGAGGTTTCCATTCTTGGTTGTTAATTTAATTGGGAGGGGGGGGGGTTGTTATCGGCCAATTGCACTACTTTTAGTCTTTGTGATACTTTAGTAATTTATTTGATTCTAATTTGTGAATGCTTTTTTTAAATGCTTGAGAAACATAAGGTCATCCCCGGGACAAGGAGAAGTGGAAGTAGTCACATTAGCTCCACTTCAACATCATCATTTGCTCAATAAAAGCTTTGCCTGTGTCGACAGAGAAAAGCCCTGCTGAGATTTCAGTGAGAACCCAAACCCATGCTAATGACTGGAACAATCATCTGCAGTCAGATGGTGTTGTCTTTGTCCCTTCTCTGACACTTCTCCCTCTGTCCTCCTCCACTCGGCCCCACCCTTCATCTCAATCCCTCTTTGTGTTCCTTAACCACTCACAGTTTGTACTGTGTGTGTTGAAGAGACCTTCTGTCTGTTTGATAAAGGAGGGGGGCAAACAGAGATGCATCAATACAGTGTGACAAATTACAAGGAAATGCAGAAAAATGAAGAAGAAGAAAAACCTAACTAAAACCAGCTGCAATGTCTTTCAGCCATGTCTAGGTGATGCAAATATTGGATTGTCATAACACATGGCCATATGTCTGGAGGCATCTGCAGTGGATAAAAAAAAAACCGTAATAGAATCCTAATTGCTGCCTGGATTACAGTAGCTTCAGTCTGGCAATGTTTATTTTCCAATTTAGGAAGAGTGACATATTTGCTGTACAAAGGTCAGTAGAAAAGGTTGGGGTGGATGATGGGTGTACAAAGCACGAGACTCTGACACCAGACATCCGTTCTGTGTCCCATGTGTTGGTAAGTTTAGGATAAAAAAAAAGAAGAGCAGCCAGGTCGGACTGCCGACGCTCAGGCTAGTAGCCTGCAGCGTCTTAATGCCGACACACAAGTCTGTGTGAGACGCAGCAGACTTTCAACTGACTCCAATGTAAGCCCGTCTGCGCCCTTATTAGAAGCTCAGAGCAAACAATGCAGTGTTAGCGAAAACTCCTGAGTGCGCGAGGGAAGGGTGGTGGATGAAAATGTTATTTTTTTTTTCACTTGACGCTATGCCTCTATCATGCCCTTACATCTGTAGCGTAGATTACGTAATAAGCGTACCCATTTTAAGCCAAACCATGATATTTTTCCTATCCCAATGTGGTTTTGTTGCCTAAGCCAAGCCGCCGCTGTTTCAGAGCGTTAACCTGCTAACATTCAGCGTCTAGATGCTACTCAAAAAGCATTGTGGTGATGTCTGGACTGAAATGTGGGGATGAGAGCGTGTTGCAAAAGTAGTTGGTTAGAATTGGTTATTCCATTAAGGATTGACGCATCAAGTGGTGGCAGCTCGACCAGTAGGCTATTTAGTTAGCATTGCAATAAATGATGTGTCCAGTGTAGATATTTCTTGTATGGCCCGCAAATTGGTGAAGATTTAGTTCATTAATAAAAGAGCCTTGATTTTCAATTTGATCAACAAGCATGATGTCTACTGTACTGCAGTGAAGAACACTGCTTCATGTTGTCCCCCAAAGCTCTAAATAAGGACACGCAAGCTAACGCTGCCTGGGGCTTACAAGACAGCAGGCAGAAACTCAGAAGTACATGATGTCCAAAAAGAGACTCTTTCTTTCTGGGCTCATACTGCCAATCTGTATGGTCCAGTGGGTTCAGATACCAGTGGGTGTTTGTATCTGAATGGGGATTCAGACTATTCCCGTGACTACCACTTTTGATACTTCTACACGAATCCACACGTCTCCGTTCCTGTACTCTCCCTTGTCCCGTTGTCGACTATTCTGGGTCACTTCAGACACAAGCTGCTCGTTATTTTTTCACAACAGAGTGGGAGACAGCGGCCAGTCATGTCCTGTTATCCGTAACACAGGACCGTCACAGCGCCCTGGCACTGCTTTAGACATGGCCGGTCCGGCTGGTCATGGGAAGACAGCTTGTCTCCTGTCGACACAACAGCGGGCTTTGTACAAAAAACATGGATCAGCTATGAGGAACCTATCGCTGTGAATCGGCTCCTGTGTCCACTACATAAGGGATTGATTCAGCGTGGGTATTATTTCAACAAAGCCTTTGACAGTGTGGAAGACCCCTGGCTGTGTTGCGGCGGTGGAACACAGACGTACAGATTGAGAGGGGAATACCACTCGGTTTGTACAGCAAAAAGCGGCGGGTATAAATATATCTGTTTGATTCAGGGCTACAAAGGAGAAGGAGTTACACTTCCTCTTTTCTAGCTCTGGCTTGAGTGTGATGGCTGTTCTGTCTTCAGCATGACTGACTACTGAATGTACTCCACTGCATATACAGTGGTGGGAGAAGAAAACATAATGGCAATACCACATTAAAAAGAGTTTTAACTTTGAAGTGCGGAAGTGCATTACAACTACAAAGCCACAGCTGCACAGGCCGGCCATATGATGATGATTAACAGTTTGTGTCAGCAGGAAGAAATACATCAGTTGCTTTTATATGTTTTCAAAGTAATGTGCAGCGTCAGCATGCAGATTCTGTATGGGAAGTATGTACTGAAAAATGTAACCTCTGTGAAAGTGATCATACAAAGGTGCATACTGAACTCGACATTACTGAGCTGTTTGCCTTTTATATGCATTATTCAATAACCAGTGATCACAACAACAATTAGCCTTGCTAACTGTTGCTCTGTCTAGAGCAATATGTGGAAGTTCTGCTTTCTGCTATCACCATTGAACACATCCAATAATAAGCATGTTGTGCCGTTAACATGTCGAAACCACACTTTAAAATAGTGTAATGACGCTGTGAATTAGCAACACCTGTTTTCTACTCCAAAGCACATCTCAAATACAACATACAAAAAAAAAAAAGTAAATTTGTAAAAACAAAAAAAACATGCAACCTCACTTGTTTATGGCAATTACATAAATGAACATGGTAATGATATGTCAATGTTAAAATGTTGTGGCACCTGCAATGTGGCAAGAAGAACAGCATGGAGAGTGTCAACATATGCCAAACACAGTCTGCACACACACACACACACACACACACTTATGTGCACAGTTGATAAGCTTCTGGATATTCACATAGTGCCAGATGTTTACATATATAGCTAGCTGTTTCATATTTCCGTTCACCCCCAGAACGTTCACAGTGACGGATCTGGCAGAAATGGTAATGTGGCTCCTCTCATGCATCTGTGGTAATGAGATGAGCTGGGATTTGCTACAGTCTGCGGCCTCTTCTGCTGCTGCCATGATCGTTTGTGTCACCAGCTAAGCCTCCCATTGATTAAGGCCGTGAACAAGCCCAGCCAAGCTGCTTCGCTAGCTTCGGCTGGCAGATGTCAATCCTTGTGTGACTGTGCATGAGACTGTGTTTTTTTTTTTGGTCGTCGTCAGTTCTTAATACTGAGGCTTCAGTAATTGTGTAGCAGACATGAAGGGAACAGTCTAAATCAAAGCTTTTTTAATAGACACTGTCAGATACATAAATGGCTCTTTTGCAGCATTGGAGGGCTGATTGATAGAACGCAGTAATGATTCAGCCTCTTGCCAGCTCATGAAAGCGTTTAAATTTGCTATGCTAAATGCTGCGTGTCTGCTGGGTCTCTGAGAGAGAGGGGCAGGGCTGGTGTGGCGTTACCGCTCTCCCCCACAAATTTAAACTCTGTTGCCAACCTACATTCAAATCAATTCAATGAATGTGTTTTTGTTGTCAGGGCCCTCCTTTAAAAAGACATCTTGATTTCAGTTAAACTACCTTATTAAAGAGAGATGAATAAAACATGAGCTACGGAGAATGAATGAGTTAAAGAGCTGTCATTCAGTGTTGTCTCTAATCCCTGTGAATCCAGTTTTTTTTGTTCTCCTGCCCTTCACAGCCCACATTCCTCAGCCAGGCCCAATTTGAAACACAAAAGTCTGACCCCTCCTCCACTTAACACTCACACACACACACACACATCCACTCATACTGACAAATCTAATCATCACGCTGTTTTTCAGAGTAGTGTAAGGGTGTTAATGAATATTGAGTTCTTCCTTGTCTTGAATGTTAGGTAATAATCTCTGTACATATTGATAGGGGTCTAAACAAAAAACTTAGGCAGTTCATAAATCAATTTTTTTGTGCAAGAGTGTATTTTACAATGACAGTGAAAAGTGACCCAATGGATCATTCTCACTGTAGTTGGTTTTAGTGCCCTTTCTTCGGGGCTCAACCTACCATTCAAGTGTGTCCTGCATAGTCTAATAAAACATGCAGAGGAAGACTGTTACTTTACATGCATTTTGTAAATAAATAAATAAAATAGACCATAAATATGAGTTAGTAAAAAGGTTGGCTGCAAGTACTTTAAGGTTTACCTTTAAGTAATTGCTAATGCAAAACAGCTGCATATTATTATTTTTTTTCTTAAATATAGTTACAGAGAGCTGAAAAAAAATAAGTAGAAAAATGTAACAAAGATTTTTGGACCTGGTTCAATCTGATGTTTTGCATTTCTATTTTGTATGGAATATACATTTGAATTTGCTATTAGCCTTTACATACCTGCCTACCTGGCTGTGTAGCCTTCAACAAACACTAGTAACAGACAATCCCAAAAAGACTTAATAGTACTGCCCATACAATTTGACTTAAAGACACACTAATACATATATTTATATCACATAACGATTGATCAAATTACTATATGTAGTATAAAAAGGGTCGCTCGCACTGACATGCCAGAAGTATGCCCTTAGCTCTATAGCATTTCAGCATTTTGTTTAGTTTTTCCAGTCAACTTCACTCTCATCATCCTTGTTCCCAGTCCTGCTGGGCACCAAACAGTGAACATTGTGGATCATTTAGCAAGCTTTTTTTTTCTCAGGAGATGGTGGAGACCAAAACAGAGATAAAAGGAGAGTGAAAACTGTCAAATGGTGAATACTAATGGGACTCTGTTTGCTAAGACGTTTGCTGTTAACACTTTGGTGATAACATGTCTGCGTTGTCTTTACAGTTTTCTCCACTACCTACAATTGGCAAATAAAAAAAATCAATGAATGCAGCTTTTAAATAGTGAGTATTAAAAAAGTTTCTCGGCAAAAATGGAGTTGATGCTACACTGCTGACGGTTCATCTTCAAGACCTCTGTGGAAATGTATCCATGTATAGTGATTTGTACATGCATTGCACGCTATAATGATATCAATAGAGTACACGGAAAAGGGTCGTCAAGCTGACAAAGAAAACAACAATAAAATGTGCACAGTATGATTAGTTTTCCTCACAAATTGAAATTGCAGAACAGCGCTCATGTTGAACAGATGTTTTTGTCGCTGCAAGACTCCGCCAGTCTATCCATGTGTAAAGTAATCATATGTGTTATCCAAACATGGTAACTACACGTTAGTCTGTGTGTGATGACTTTAGTGCTCATATTGCCCTCATACATCAAGTGTTACTCATTTCAGCTTTATATTCACTGAATTAGTTCTAATCTACCAACTCGGCCTGTGAAATTAATAACACATCAAGGTTAGACTGATGAAAAAATATGTGAGCTAATGTTGAGCTGACTGATATTACCTTTCACAGTTCTTGCAAGGCCATGCAGATCAGATAGAAATGTCCTACTTGTTAACTAATCCCTAATTGAATCACAGTTTAATGGATGATCTTTTGGTTAATACTGTACATTTCATATCAGGGGCCTCAATTGACCCAAATGTGTCCTGATGACCTCTCAAAACTGTAATTTTCCAAGAGCTAGAAAGATCTTCCACTATTTATGCCAGCATGAAGAGCATATATCTTTGTGATATACTTTATGCAACACTTCACTGAAACTATATGATGTGTTCACAGGAGTGAAGGTTTCTGTCAGAACCTGACCGGAGTCCCAGAGAGTAAAGACTGAGCCAACAGGCATTCTGCTTTTTACACCCAAACCGACTCAAGCCCGACACAGTAAATGGATGCCGAAGCACTGGTTTTACTGGGACGTACAGTACAATATTCAACAGTGTGTTCCTAGCGACACTAGTCCTTTATGTTGTGTCCTTTATGAGACACTGGACTTGCCATGCACTGCAGACACAAAACTGACGCCAGAGGGGAAATCTAGAGCGTCATAGTTTGAAGCTTCGGGCCATTAAACAAGTGTCTGTACTTTATGAGCTGAGAGTGATCATTTGTTGGTTTATTTATATGAAGCCTTGTGAATCATGTTATACATTAGAAAGAGAGCTTAATTCATTAATAGGTAATCGCTAAGATTTCTAAAAGATGAAAAATATGTCCTTGTGAAAGGTTAGATATGTAAAACTTTGGGCTGAACTTAATAATATCCTTGAGTTTCACACAAAATATTGAACAGAGCTTGAAGAAGCCATTTCACTACAACCACACACTGCTGTTTTAGTGCACGCACTCGCAAGTTTATACAATTAAAGGATTTGTTTTGTCTGATCTTTATCACCTTCACTCTGCCAAATGTTGCTCTACTGGCTCCACGGCAACTGTCGCCTCTCCGAATCTCCATCTGCTTCATTCCCCGCAGGCTCAGTACCTGCTGGAACAAATCAGTCTGCTTAGATAAAGAACTGCCCGACAACACTGTGTTACTTTGTGTCATTGTTTGGTGCTGCATAACTGCTGCCCTACATTGCCTAAGTGTTTTGAAATTGGAGGTAAAAGTGGGTCATAACACAAACAGCGAGCAGGGACGTTGACTGTGGATAATCAAGACAGTAAATTGCTGTGGAAAGCAATTAATCAAACAGTGTGCGTTCTCCTTTTTTAATAATTTGTAATCCTTGTGGAAACAAGTTCTACCGATCTAGTGCATGATAGCCACCATCCGGTATGAAAACGGTGTGAAAAGCAAGTGAAATGCTATAAATCATATTACATTTCCCATCATGCACATTTTTAAAGTAACTTTCTTTCTTCAAGATCATCTTTTAAATCATATCATTCTATGTGTCATTCATGGCAGAGTTCAAACGGGATCAATCGTTTGTTGCATACCACACATATTTATCACAGCAGTCAACAGGAAGTGGCGGGACTTCAACTCGCTGTTGACCTGAATTTCGCCCAAATTTTACCCTTCCCCCGACACACCTCGAGCCATCTATAACAATCAGAATCACTCGCGAATGACTCAGCGACAAGTTGTGATAACCTGAGTAACAGCATTACTGTCAGATGAAACTATTAAAACGTTGTCCAATTAGGTTGTGCAATAACTGAACTAAGATCAGGTGATGGACTAAAACACAAAGCATGACAAACATGGCATGACATGGACTCAAGACGGCCACCTGACCATGATCACAGTTCTTATGTGTTGTTGTTGTTGTTTTTAAGGAGAAAAAACTCAATCAGCCGATGAAGATTGTACATCTGCTGTCACCATCTGTTCTCAAGGTAAAGAATGAACTGTCAAAAAATAGCACTCCAAGTAATTTCAATAATTAACTTGACAATGACCTTTGGCTGCACTTAGCTTAACCATTGGCATGATGGCTGGTAAAGTATATTTGCTCTGATAAACAAAGTCTGGAAATAACCTTCACTGCCTCTTTCTACATAGAAAATAGTATTATTTTATGGAATTTGTTTCGTGTTTTGGTTTTCAGCTCCCTGACACGACCAGGCGTACAGCTTCAACTGGTAATGCGCGGCTCAGAAATGTAAACATTCAAACTAATCTACCTCCCTGCAATCAATACGAAACCCAGAGTGTTAAACTCCCCGTTGTGATGTTCATATTTTGGCTTGCGCGCGATAGCTGCATGTGTAATGAGAGGTGACTGTTTCGCCTCTGTCGGATGATTTCAGTGAGCGTGGTGTATTTCGAAGTCAAGTTGATTTGCTCGGCTTTGATTACATGCGACCAGACCTTTGCTTTATTACTGTCAGCGTCACTTATGCCAATCTGATATTTTTATGTTCTGCTGCCACCGTAAACAAGCCATCTCGCTAACTCTGTAACCTTTTACAATGTATTTTATAATATGTACATATACGCAAAGATATACTCCACAATATATATTTTAATTCAAGTTAACATCCGAGCAGGGAGTGGTAAAGCGAAGTTCAACCACATGTCCTCAGGAAATAGGCGGTGCAGCAATAGGCCTGATGATGTCTGCGGTTCGTGTCTGTTGCACGTCTCTCTCTCTCCCATCATTTCCTGTAATTTCTCCTGGTGATTAATAAAGTCAGTAAATGGAAGCTTGTTGACATCATAATACTTATGAGGCTGGTGGGAGACCAGTTACATGGTTGCTGGTCATGAACACTGCTCTACCAATATAGCTCCCCATTCCTTCCAGTGAAAGTTTTCCCACCAAGCGTATATGTAGGGTATACAGGGTCACCTGACACCAGGTTAAAAATATTATTCTGCCGCCCTGGAACCTCGCCCAACAGTGATGCACCTGTCCATCAATGCAGGTGAGTCAAAACACGACAAAATGATCAAAGGGTGTTAATAAAGTCCTTCTTCAGCACTGCGATTATTTACCGATACGCCTCTTCAAGACTCAACTCGTGGTTTTACAGATGTTTCATCAATAATAATTGTGTATGGGAAAGAGTCAGACCATGTGACCGGAAATTCCGACTGAGGTCTCTAAAATTGCCACACAGCCCAATGCTGGTCCTGGGGGTCCTTAGTTGTACTCTGGTAGAGAAGGCTTGTATAAAGTTGGGTCGTTGCTCAAAGGTCAGCACGTTGAAGATGCTTCTCTATTGGTCAATGTGCATGCCAAAACATCCGAGTGGAATATCTTCTGCCTGCCAATTCATTCCCATTAATGCTGGTGTGAACGATAGAAGCTTGTACACATGTATAGCACTGACCCCTTGCTGGGGTCTTTTGCAAATTAATAAGTGAAAGGTTGTCTGACCACGTGTGAAAACATGCTATGCAGTCATTACTGTTATTATATATTAATATATTATTATAATGATGTTACCCAAATCACCCTTGTGTCTCTAGTTGATCTTTTGCTGGATTAGCTTGTGTTTTTCTTTATTTTAATTGTATGTTTCTCTGCACAAGATGCATGCATTGATACCTTCTAAAGGGCATTTTAGGTCCAAAAAGCACTTCAGTTAATTCTCCCCTAATTAATGTAGCTTTCCCACATGCGATTATTGTCGGCAATACATGAAGGTTACCAGAAATGATCAGTGAACATATGGTGGAAGAATTGAAAAAAAAAGTGTGAATATCTGAGATGAAGGTTTTTCACGTGTCAGCTTCATAGTTCAAAGTGAAATGTTCACTGTACAGAAATAAATGAGCAAGTGCTAAGTGGGCAGATGTATCTTGTTAACTAAACACTTGTAAAATTTGGGTAATGTTTTTTACTGCTTTTAAATGGACGAGGAGTGCTCTTCACCGACTGAATTGCCGAACTGAAATAGCACACGAGGAGCAAGAGTAGCTGATAACTCACCTAATAGAATTTTATGAGCATGAGTTTCACTGGATAGTTTCAATATTCATAGCTTTTTACATAAAAAAATGTCAGTTTAAAGATACTGAATGTCAGCTATTAGCAGCTTTGTTTCAAAAACATTTTGCTATCAGACTTCAGAGATATGAATCAGTGGAAGCTGCACTGAGCACAGGCAGCCGAGGAGCTTTGTGAAAATGATCCTCTGAAAGAGCAAAGTTTGAAAATGAGCCAGCTGAAGGATGACCAGTGTGTGCCAGCGAGTCTCGTGTCATCAGCATCAATAGCCGATCTGCAGACCTTCAAACTTCCCAGCCGGGCGGCTCATGACCTTTCTCCAGGGATCGCCATGGTGACAGTGTGCTGAAGCAGCAAGGCAGACTCCCAGTGCACCGGGAATGTAAAATGTGTGTGATTCTCGACATGTGAGGAATGAGATGTAGCTCTGATATGCAACATTGTTTCTGAAAATGTAACGTCAGATACAATCTATTGTTCTCTATGTATCAGCCTGTTAATGTGAATGTATGGTTTTATGATATCAATTCACTTTAAGCCATGTATAGTTATATTTTTTATTTTCTTATTAATATTCTTACCTCTTCTAGGCATCATGACAGCTCAGCCAATTGAATATTGTCCCGTTGTCTATTTTTGTTAGCTGGCATGGCTTCAAGTGATGGAAATATCCGTTGATCGTCTCACCGCTTTGGTCCCGATCTGAAATACCTCAACAACTATTGGATGGACTGCCATCAAATCTGTGGACACATTAATGTTTTCCAAGAGCCCTTTTTTACAGAGAGATGACAATGAATAAGGTAGAGAGAGACGCACCAGTCGGACCAGCTCCTAAATCCTAAAGCTATACGCTCAGTCCTTTGGGCCCTAAGAAAGGGACCCTATATTTCACTTTTAATTTGTGCAGTAACAGTGGTATTAACACATCTGAACAATATATCACAAGTGTTACTGTTTATTTTGATACCAAAGTTATTAAAATAGACATTGTGGTTGCAGATATACACCTTTTTTAGTTTGGGTATGCAACTTTACCCAATTAAAGAAAGATTAGCTCCGTTTTGATCTGAACATTATTGTCTAACACAGGATGGACGGTAAGAAACTATGGTGATCATCTGACTTTTCATCTATTGACGCCATCAGGTCAATACTTTGGTTTATGACCAAATACCAACAAAACAAGCCTCAGCTGTCCTGCTGCTGTTTAGTGCACATTAGCAAATGCTAGCATGCTAGCATTCTGAACTTGGATGGTGAGCATAGTAAACATTTCCTGCTAACAATAAGCATGTTAGCATTGCCATTGTGAGCATGCTGCCATGTTGCTTTTGGCTTTTAGTTTCAAACACCACTGTTAGAGCACAGCCTCACAGAGCCTTTTGTTGTGTCTACATTTATTCTATTGTTATTCATGTTCCCTATTTCTCCCCCGTGTTTAGTCACTCTCTGTTCCTGCAGCCATCAGGTTTCCTCAACAGGGGTCAAACAATGCCATATATTGTTTTGAAGGGTTTACTATATATGGATGTGCTTTGAAGTACATGCCCGGACACACAGATGTGTTCAGAGCGACGTGTTGTCATTTTGAGTGAGCGGGTTGAATCACAGACACGGTGACTCAGCTCTGGTGCTTCAGCTGGCTTTAAGAAACACTCGGATGCCTGGTGTGGAGGCTGAACATTGGACTCCTCCTCCGCCTGGACTTGTTTGTTTGTCAGCCCACAATGCACTGGGAAATGGGAGACAGGAGGGGGGGGGGAGGCGGGGTTGTTTAGAAGAACAACAGCAGGGATCCTTCAGCCAAATGGACGTGTTTACTTTGGGATGTTTCCTCATCAGTCACTGTAATGAGAACATGTTAAAGAAGAAAAAGTAGACCGTTTTCCTCAGGGTCCTTTATTCAGCAAACAAATCAAACTGCCTCTATAATCCGACGAGTTTTCCTTTTACTGAGTGGGGACAGAGTGGAGCAGTGCGGTTTGAATATGTCTCTCTATTAAATGATGAATTATCAGATGTAGGCCACATCTGTTAGATTAGAGGGAACTGTGGCCCTGAGAACACCCGTTGTGATTGTTAACTGTGATCTTTGCTCTGGAGTAATATAATAAAAGCCACAAGATTCTATCAGGACTCACTTTGGCTTAAGTCTACAACATCCAGCTGACTGGGTTTATAGTTAGGTTAAATTCATTTGAAATAACATGGCTAGACTTAGATCATCTCAATACCTTGACCTTTATCTTCTATTGTAATTGAGCAAAAACAAAGCAACCAAAGTAATAGTGGGCAGCCTGTGAAAACCTCCCAGAGCACCGGCAACTTCCGCTTTCACTGTGTGAGCGTGAGCCCCCGAAGGAAATGTGTGTATTAATAACTCCTGTTGCTTTATCATTATCACCCTGGTGAAAACAAGAGCGGCAATAAGCGTCATGGACGCGTAAGCCCTTCAGGATGATTCATTCACACACTAAGTGTGGAAAAAAAGCCAGCGAACAAGGAGTGGAGTTTTCTCAGCACTGTTGTTGTGTTTGAGGCATGTGGGTAAAACAAACCCGTCCAGTGCAGCATCCGGCGGTGCTGGCCTTGGTTTTCCAGGACACAGATCTGGTATTTAAAGCGGCACTCGTTCATATTTTTTTAATAACAATCAAACGACTAATCGTAACGTGAAAGAGGGTTACTAGTAGTGATGAGTTCACAGATAATTATCCCCGGCTCCACAGCCCCCCACAGCTCTGTGCAGTGTTTTAGCATCTTCAAGCTTTTAATTTATTTTTTAATTTATTTTTTATTGCTGGCAAATCTACCGATTCGGTTCAGTCTCATTTCCAGCTGCTCCACGCAGCTTCTTCCGGAAACTCTGACGAACTAATTCTACGCGACTTGACCACCCCCAACAGACCACAGACAGACACAGGAAGCAGAGTAGCTGATGAACATCCTCGGGGTTAGTGGGCACCAAAATGAAGGGCAGCCATAAACACAATCATAATCATAAATCATAATTACAGTGCACTCGGATGGGAAAGGGCATTAACTACGCAAGTATTTTGTACAACAACGAAATAATAGGACGGGAAAGTCAGGGGTTAGAGTTTTTACAATTCATTCATTCCTCTGGGGATCAAGAATGCACATCCCAGATTTAAAACCAGCCAATATTATTCTAGGTATTTCATTAAAAAACAAAGAAGTAAAAAGGGTATAATGTATGTGTGTACCCAATTTAATGAGTCTATCCCTGCTTATTCTGCACAAACATGCATTGTGTCTGTACAGAATTTGGTGGTATCCATCTCTTTTATGTTATGATATTTCACAGAATACTGGCTGGTGGTGCTGGATGGGTATTCTGTGCATACCCATCCAATCATTATAAACAAATATCTTTTAGTCTGGATCAAAGCGGTGGACTGACCAACAGATCGTCATTGTTAGCACGGGTAAAAAAAAATGGATCGATGAATGGATATTGTGGACAGAATATTACTTTTAGAGGGTCAAAGGGCTTTTCAGCACTTCCTTTTGCAAATTGGCACCAGACAAGCCATGTACGTATAATAAGACAGGGGATCGATAGTGGTCCCAAATAAACATAAATCATCTTCAGATTTCTCTCTCTGGCTCTTAATTAATCAATGTACTTGTGATGGATTATTTCTTGAAGCTGTCCCTTTAAATTTATATTCCAGCTCTCATTATGTGCTTTCTTCTATGTTGTGACCCCCGGGGGTTGATTGTTCTGCTCAATGAATCTTTAACATACTGCCTGCTTTATATGGGGAGCATGTATAACAATTCATGAAATATGTATTTGGCTTAGTTAATTAGACTTCAAATCTGTGTCTGATTTCTTCCAGAGTTTGTGAGCACCATCTCTGTAAACATCGTTCACTGCTTCATAGAAGCCAAACCACAAATTGTCATTTATAACGTTAGTTTTTTGTACATTAAAACATTAAAACATTAGTAAGTTTTAGAGGTGTTGGTAGGAGAATGCTCGGCTTGCTGTTTCCAGTTTTTGTGCTAAGCTAAGGCAACTGGTTGGCAGTAGTCTTTTATCTCAGTAGGGTCATATCTCAGTCAAACTACAATATCTTACAGACACTCCTAGAAAGAGAAGTGGAATAGAATAGGAACTCACTGCAGAGTAAAAAACAAAAACTTCAGATCATCCAAATTAACAATGTATCATTTTTTTTAATCGATTGTCTTCACTGTGAAAATGTGATTGTTGACAGTCAGAACATATGAAAAACAGTCCGTTTTTTTTTACTCTACTAAGTTTTGACGTTACTAAGAAAAATAATGTTCCAGTCTCCACTGGTCTGCAACCTCACAGACTCCAGATTGTGTGAGAGGCTGAGCTGAAGGACAACCGGCTGTAGCTTCATATTAATTTAGATCTTGAACTCCCTCCATGAAAGCAAATAAGCATGATACCTCAAAGGTGGAACTATTCCCATACTATTCCACTATTTGGTGTGGCATTAAACGGTACCTTGCTAATAGGAAGCATATTATATAATGTGTCCTCTTCTACATTTCCAATTGAATTGTTCTGACCGGGGATCAGCGGTGCAGGTGGCTTTCTGATGTAATTTGCATGTTCTCATGTTTGTGTAGGTTTCGTCCGGGTGCTCCCTTTTACTCTCACGATCCAAACACACACAGGTCAGGTCAAGTAGAGACTGTAAGTTTCCCACAGGTGTGAATAGACAAGGTATTTCCCTGCCTGTCACCCAATGCACTCTGGGAAGGACTCCTCGAAATACAATCCCTGTCCATTAGTTTACGAGTGAGAAGTGAATTAGTTTATTTTTTCTTCTGCCACCATGAAAAAAATTCCAACAACAAGTATTTAAAAACCTTGGAAAATGCAACCAGGAGGACGCAGAATGTAAAGAATGTCAGTGTTGGCAGTCGCTCTAATCTTAAATAAACACGCGGACAGAAACACTGCGTGATATCTTTTGGCCGCGGCGTTTGGGATTAAAAGTCGACACCAATAAAAGCCAGTGGGTTGAACTGGGGAGTCAGGGAGCGTCTCAGGTCTCTTGGCACGTAGCACCATGCTGAGGCGTGGGGTGGGGGGGGGGGCCTCTAACTATCTCTGCTCTGCTGAAGCACTCAGTAAAAAGAGGAAGCCGAGGGAACGCAAACAAAGACGCAGCCCAACGGCTCTCTCACCACATCGCCAGGAAACTGGGTTGGGTTTAGGTGGAGGGGGAGGGGAGCCGAGGAGGAGCGGGGGCAGGAGGAGGAGGAGGAGGAGGAAGAGGAGGAAAGGGAGACCAAAACACAGCAGGTGTGCTCCGGCAGCATGTAACGTGTAAGCATGGCTGAGTGCCGAACACGCCGGAGCCGCTGCAGAAACATACAGTGCATTTCCAACAAGGTTACAGTGATGTTGATTTATCGTTCACCTTGCTGAGCAGAGCTGTTCATTCACTCACCCCGAAGCTTTGGCAGAGGCCCTGCACCTAATATCATTTGCTTCCAAAAACTCAACACTCACTCATACAAATGATCTGAATTTGTCAGCGTGACAAATGATTAAACACGGGTCACACAACAATCGGTTTGAGGGGAACGTGGTCCAGCATGCCGCTCTGATAGGATTCACGTCGTCTTTGTTCTCTTTTGCTCATATTATTCTAGTTTCCATAACATTCGTCAGTCAAGATGTCAGTTCTACCCGGAGGACCGACTGTACAGTTGAGACATTTGGCAGCTAATCTGTGGACCGACTACTGCGCCATTCTGTTGTTTCCGACGGCCCTTTATTCTGAAACCCCAATAGTCCGAATAATGTTCAGACAGATTTACATCGCTTTATATGGATGTAAAACTGAAAGTGATCAGTTAAATGTTGGTAAGCTGACAGGTTCAGGGTCGTGTCTACCATTGGGGTAGATTTTTTCTCTGAATTTTGAGGCCCTAGCAGTAGTTTTAGATTAGATATACTCAAATTTAGGCTTTTTAAAATGTTAAAGGTAAACACTTTTATACCAACAAAAAGCATTATACTCCTGGAAGAGAGGAGAAAGAGTTTAACTAGCATTTTTGGCAACTTCCTGTTTGTTTATTAGTGCACATTAAGGGGATTTGGCTACAGCCCTGCAGCAAGTCAAAGCTGAACCTGAAGAAAAAAAGTTCACAGACTGTTATGGATGTCTACAAATGGCAATTTGGGTAATGACTTTACAGTTGACTTGTTGCTGTCTCTTCTGAATGAGTTGGGCTAACCTAATTTAAGACCGCAACACTCTGTTGTTTTTCAGAAATTAACTTGCTAAATACAATACAAATGATTGACAAAGCTATGTAAATAAGACCCAAGCTGCAGTGACTCAGAATTATTCTTCAAAGACACATCTTCACTGTGGGCCAGTTCTCTGTTGTGATGAGAGAAAAGCCTGGGCTCCGCTATTCTATCACACGACATGTCTAATCATTCGCCATGAAAGTGAAGTTATTTGCAACAACAATGGAGCTGTCACATGGGCCTAGTGCTGCTGCTGCAGAGGTGCCTGTTTCCCCCTCGGACAGCCTCCCTCCCTTCCCTCCAGTCTCCGCTCTCCCTCCACCCCCGCCCACGTGCTCTCGCTCATCTGGATGCTTGTGGGCAGGGCTACTTCAAACACGTGCTTCATGCCACCCTTCCACCACCACCACCTCTCTTGCTATCAGCCTATTTTCCTTTGTCCAGCCCATCTTGCTCTGTGTTGTGTGATTTAGTCAAGCCAGGGAGACATGTGATCACTCTGCTGGATACCAAGAACTCCAGGCAGCCAGTGTTTTTGGCGGAGAAGGAAGAGAGGGAACAAGAAAAACAATCTGACACAGGCAGGCCGGCTATCAGGACATTCTGTGCGACCTGAGCACATGCAGGCTCTGCTGACTGCTCTTAACCGAAATGAGTCTCAGATTACATAGTACACTACGTAGTGTACACTATGATAATTCCCTATGATAATTCCCTCGACCTTGGAAAGTTGCCACAGTTGAAGAAGCAACTCACAAACAGTTTAGTTTGCATTCAAAACCATTTTGAAGATTTCCTCAACAATATAAAATTGACAGATTGTCAATGGGTAAAAAAATGAAAAATCTTGAAGACTGTGCTGATCACATGACACACATAGCCACACCTGTAGTTTGCCCTCAAGACTGTTTTATGACTTAATAGACTTAGTCACATTTGGAAAGGGCTCTAGGATTGTTGTGAAGATGTGCCATTAATGGCGGGTCGGGACTAAAGATAACACTGCTTAGAAAACTGCTCATACAATCTGCCTCTTAAATGAATTAACTTTGACATTATTGGTCAATCTTTAATTAATTCAGAAACTATGGTGTCGTGTTTTGTTCACAACTGCAAGAACGATGCGTTAACTCTAGTAAATGATTTGCTAACGCACTCTGCTCATTTTAGCTCTGACGTGTATATATATATATATTTCAACCTCTCCGGGTAACAAATATCACTATCACACAACGTTTAACCACGACTAGCACAACATCTACAAAAACCAGGCCGAAAATTAAAACAGAAAAAAACCTGAAAAAAATGTCATGAGTCTACTGTCGAACACCGATGCTACGCGATGATTGGCCAGCCTGTGTTTGAGTTACTTAGCGAAGGGTCAATATACTTTGCCTTGCATTTTTATTTATGGTTGGCCATTTACCATGTGCGCTTCTATTGTTGTCTGACGTGAAACAACTGCTTGAGTGACTCCGACTTGAGTGCCTCTGATTTAAGTGGCGCTCTATCGTACCTTTCTCTGAGGAGATCATACATTTTTGTTTCAAATGTTTCCACACATTTTGTAAGCTGCTGTCTGCAGTGCGGTTGAATGTGTTACACAAAACAGGTGTTTCCATTGTTTTGTCTACCCCATTTATATGAACGAGGGTTGGCTCAATTACCTCTAAAGTGTTGTGTTTTGTTCAGTTAGTTTACGAGAAATCAACATACTTTACTCTTTTATACGACCAGGAAACGGTGCACTATGTTCAATGTCCAATCACACTGCCGCTTTAGTGTGGCGCTGCCAGTTAAACTCAACTCAGTGACAGTGAACTGTTATGATTTGTTTTCCTGGAGCTGTTTCAACACCGTCCACAATTGATTTGAATTTTTTCACGGCTGTGAGCAGCTTCTCCTTTTCCTTAGTGCATTTAATTGCAGGGGGGAACAGCTCACACACTCCAAATTAATTGATTAATGGATGTAAATCATCATATTATTGGTTGACATTGGTTTGTACTAGCTTATGCTAGCTAGCACACGTTATGTTTAGTTTTTCAGGAAGACAAGATGTTGGTGCACAGTTTGCATGGCTGGTGATGAGCTCTCAGAAGGTTTATAGGGTATTTGTCATTGCATCTCGACAAATACAAATACGTGCCAATGTTCCCAAAGCTATAACAACGACTTTAGTGGCTATAGATAGATTTCAAAGACACGCACAAAGAAGATGTTGATGTTAACATGTAAATGTGCCAGCTGTTGAAGTAGAAATGCAAATGAACCTGATTTGATTCAAAAAGGTTGTAGAAGAATGTGTTTCAAGAACTCTGGAGTTATGTACGTTGTTTTTTTTCCGTTATGCCAGCTAATATGTAACTAACTTTAACTCATATGAATATGAATATTTACAGAAACAGGCACATATTCAGATATCCTCTCAGGCTGACGAATGAGCTGCAGAACAGCTGTATTTTGTTTAACCTTTAGCCGTCCAGGGAACGGGTACTTCTCTTCCAGTTACATTCGTCTTCATTCGTGTAGCTCCACATATTGACACTTCAGAGCTGCCCTATATAGCCAGAGATTTCTATTGGAGCAGTAAGGCTAAGTGCCTTGCGTAAGGCCATGTCAAGAGTGTTGTGCACTCTTTTTCCCCCCACACACCTTTTTTCCGTGTAAGTAAGTGTGTCACCGATCTTGTGATCACCTGCTCACACATACTGCTTCACTACTTCCTAGACTGAAAAACATGTCATTATTCACGATTCACCATTAATAATGTCTGTCTTCAAAAGGCATTCCCTCATCAAGCATACTTTTTTGTTTTGGCCATGGAGAAATTGAAAAGTAAATCCTAAAAATAAATATAGTCTTCACAATATCCAGGGATTTCCTTTAAAGGTAACCACCAGGCAGCTGGTTATTCACCTTATCATGACTCTTCTTCTCCACAACAGTTCAACAGCACGTCACGGGCCTTGAGGGCCGGTTATTATCCCGGCTAAGAGCAGCCAGGCCAAACACAAGTTTCCTAACATGACCGAAGCGAAGAGAGAGAGCGAGAGCAAACAAAATAACAGGGCGGAGAAACAGCATTCCAAGAGTGCTAAGAATAGCAAACTGGACCCTGTGCTCCCTGCACTAAGTTCATAACTACTGTTAGGCAACAGGCGCAGTGAGTCTGAGCACGTTGCCAAAACTTTGCCAGGTCGATGTGTGTGCTGAGCAGAGGACTTTTGTACCTGCAGCTCAAGACCAAGTTCATTTAAAAAGGTGGTAATAAAAGTAGAAGCCAGGTCTGCATTTTTTATTTAAAATTACAGGACATAACTCCAGAGTTTTAAATCCTTAACTACAGGAAATTACAAATTATTATTTCAATAAAAGGAAGAATTGCTTCCACTATATAGTAATCCACACGTAAAACAGTGCTTCTATCTGCAACCGTGTTGCCATTTTGAAAAATTGGACAGCTGCCAGAGGTGAAAGATGAACTAGATAAAAGAGGAAAAGATCTTCTGTATACCATCTACATTGATTTATCTTCCACACGGGGAGGGACATTCATCACGGAACGTGACTGCACTGAGTGCTTCTTTAGTTGCAGCAGAAGTGTCAGTACTGGCTTCCATTGACTTGCTATCTGGAAAACATCCCTGCACTTTGATTCAAAAACAAAAACAAAGGCGTAAGCTAGGAAAGATAAATTACATAATAGCATGCGGTGCCTTATGATCGTGGTTGACATCTTATGTGAGCAATGCTTGATGAGGAAGCATTTGCCAAAATAAAATGTTATAAGCAATGTCACTGCTCCTCCGGCCTACACAATCCTATTGGAGGGTGTGGAAGGGTAGTGAGTTCAAACCTGAGCTAAAGTTGGGAGGCTAATCCAGCCCAAAAGGAGAAAAATGATATGGTCCGTTTAGTAATTGTTCTGGAGCTTTCAATCACATCACAGGGTCTTCATTTGCAGATTGGTAAAACATTCAGTTTTGTTAATTTAAGATTAATATTTCCCGCTACTTTACTGCATCAGTTACGTTACAAGTCAGCGCCGATGTCTTGAACAGCCGGCTCACCAAGCACAACATCGATGTGCGAGGATTCTACACAAAAACTGGTTTTAGTTTAGTGACGCATTTATTCAACTTTAATACAATCGTCATACAAATACAAGATTGAACTCTGAATCCACTGTGGGAGCCTCTTCTTCTAATACTATCTGTGCATCAGCAGCTACAGTGTGGTTAAGGTACGGTTGTGTAGGCAAAACTTCATTAAGCAATAAAGTTATAATACTTCAATAATCAAACCGTTTATAGTAGTTTTCATGGTTGCAGTGAACAGATTCATTTTCCCCACTTGATCAACATTTCGTTTCACAGGCACAGGACTGTATAGATAAGTCACTTTCCTCCCAGCATATTTAAAAATAGGATACCGAGGAGTGATGGAACGACACTGAGTGGTGTAGCGTGTGACGCGGAGGGTCCGGGCACACGGAGGAGACTGACCACCGCTCAGAGTCGCAGGGACAGAGACATAGTACCGAGTAGTCAGAGCTAACCAGCCATGAAGAGCTAATGCCAGACTCTCCGTCTCTCCTGGAAAGACAAGGAGTCTGGCAGAGCTCTTGACAGTCACTAGAAGCACATTTATAGCCCTTTGAGAGTCAATGTCTGGGAAGCTGTGTTGTAGCTGAACTAGCAGCTCTACGACAAGAGGCTCTCCCACTGTGTAAGTTGTTTATGGCACTTAACGTTGCTGTACTTTAGCCCTAAATATCTAGTATGCTCTGAATACAGCGCTGGACGGGCCCATGTGTTCTGTTTACAGCCACTGAGGAGAAATAATAATAATAATAATAATAATAATAATTTCTGTCATATTCATGCAATGTGCTGTAACTCTGTTACGTTGTTCATTCTGTACACGTGAAAATGTCAGGTCCTATCATGCAGTTATCATATCATCTAGTTTGTGGCGAAGGCCATAATCTTCAGATACTAATACTCCATTTAGAACGACACAGGGACAAGGCGTAAACCTGCAGAGTTGTTAAATCAGTCAATGTGTCTTCGCACACCTCAGCCTTCCTGTCCATTATGTAATTGTTTTTATTAGGGGTGGGACTTTTAACCTATCTTATCTTAAAAATAACAAAAGAAAGAGAGAGAGAAAGCGAAGGTGTGGAGAAGGAAGAAACTATATCTGTTGTTCATGTAATGTAATTCTGTGTAATTCTCTGGGGTTGCAATAACATTGTGAAATGGAGTCTCTGGGACAGAAGGTTAACCTGTGACAGTAGTGTCATATAAAGGGTTCTGGCACGAGCTTGACCGATGTTCATCAGACCCGCGTCGTACATTATGTCTGTCTCCTGTGACAACGGCGTCATCGTCATTGTATGTGCGTCTCTGTAGGAAACAAGTATTTCAATAGAGGACACCATGCAGCAGTGACTCATAGAGCATTAACACAACGCAGTATGAAAAGACAGTCTTGATGGTTGTGTACAAACAGGCACATTGTGCCACCATTACTCATACACACTACACTGTAAAAAATGTCTATGGGCACAAGTCATTCAGTCTGTATTGACATGGAAACTGCCAAACTCCCACTTCCTGTTTCTCCTGTTGTGGCTTGTTCACGGAAGCTTTTAAAATGACCAAATTAAATTGAGTGCAATGGAACTGCAGTGATTAGTGGATTAGGAAATGTGCACACAAAAATGTGAACTTTGACCCACAAATTTGTGCAGTTGACCGCATGCTGTTTTGACAGTGCTGACCATTAAGTGGACGGAGAGCCGGAGAGTTGGCTGAAGCTGTTGTGGCTTATTAGCTGTGTTAAGTCACCAAGTAAGTCACCACGCTGAGAGCCAAATAGTTCACGCATTGATTGGCTGGACTGCTTTATACAGATTTTATATTGTAAAGCTGCATGCTACTTGTATGTGTATGCTCCATTTGGGAATTTGTTGGCATATCCATGAAAGCATAATCATAAATCATAGTTCTTTTATCAAAACTGTCGGTTTGGCTGAGACAGCATCAGCATTGAAGAGTACCCGATCCAAAGCCAGACAGATGTACGATTGGTATGGGCTCCCACTTTGAATCAGTCAATACGTGTAGTTACTTTTAACCAAAGACTTCTTGACTTCTTTGAAAACATGCAGTAGAAACCTAACATAGGTACAAAACCAAATGTGACATCTCTTCTTCTTACCCTGAGCTGACAGCAAGGTCTGCTGGACCTTGCTGTCAGCTCACATTGGTATCAGATACGGGTTGTGTCCTAGAATAGATTTGAATAGTCATCCAAAAGAATCCGGCAGAAGCAGTGAAGGCCCGCAGTGTCAACAGAGCCACTGGCGGTTATCAGAGCTAAAACTGCACTTTTTCTCAGTTCAATATAAAATGCAAGTGCCATGGGGTTGTTGTCATTCTCAACAGGTTCTCATACCAAAAAGGGACAAAATAGATCACTTTCCAAAATGACCAGCAAGTTCTCATTCACAGGGGCTGAAATACCGACGCTTTGTCCGAGTCCGTATGAGACGGTTTCAAGGCTTTCAAAAAACGACAACGTAAACCCATCCACACAATTATTTGGCTCCGGGAATGTGATGAGGTTGTATAAAGACCAAAGAACCCACAGTGGGTGGGTGGGATCAAACAAAGACAGGGCTTTCAACCAGGAGACTGGTGTACGAGAATACCCAGCATGTTAGAAAGTGACGCCTACGGTCCTGACCAAGCAATATGTGGCGAGTTAGGATCTTGAAATGTTTCACTTGACTGATCCAGGAGCAGCGCTGATCCGTTAGACCTACTGGTACGTTGTGTTTAGCTGTTTAAGGTAAAAGGAGTTTAAGTTTGGTAAAAAAAAACAAGGAAATACCCTTTTTGCTATACAAACAGAGAATAAAGTCTGATGGTTAATGGCCAAGCTTATCGTAAAGACAGGAAGCTGGGTAACAGTTAGCTTGGCTTTGTCCAAAGTTTAAAAAAAATACACCACTCACTTGAAAGCTCAATAATCAACACAACGTAGTGTGTTTGTTTTATCCATACACATAGAAGAAATGGAAAAGGACAGTTTGTGAACTCTGATGTTGCCATCACATGCTTTGCACACCCAAAGATCCACCCTCACCTCATTCCTATGTGTTTAACGGTGAGATGACAACATCACACTACTTCCTTTGTCAAGAAAACATAAGCACATGTAATTATAAGCTTTTAAGCAGAGGAAATGACCAAATATCATGTCATTTTTGCTACTCTCTTAAAAGCTCTTTCCACCCAAATTACACAAAACATATTTGACAACTTACCTCTAGTGGCATCTTGCTCTGCAAATACTTTTAGAAAACAGATTACTCTGAACAATGTGGTTCAGTGACAGGATGACTGAATGTTATCGTCACATGTTCAGTTGTGGGAACTAACTTATTGAGACTTTTAGAAGTAGCGTTGTGTCTGTTTTTTTTATTTATGAGAATGCATCGCCATGTGTAATCATTGTTTTCCTTTATCCTACTGCTCATACTTTCCCTATCTGAAGTCTTTATCCTACACATTTAAAAAGCTGATTGCACTACCAGTAATACAATAACATGGCTACGAAGTGCGCTCGGATCGTGTTTTACTTATTCCGATTTCTACACCAAATCTTTCATTCTCTGGATCTCATTTTAAAACATTTCACTGATGGAAAACAAACATCCTACTTCGACCCATACATCGGCATGCAAGAAACCTGTACTTGCAAAATGATCTGTATTTGACGCCCAAGGGTGATCACCACTCTTGTGACATGACTCGAGGCTACTGCAGAAAGTTAGTGTCCTGATCAGTGCCCTGATTTCTTCTAATAATCCTATTGCCGTGAACAGTTTTCCGAATAACTGCGTTCTATTAAAGCAATAGTTCCTATGAAACTGTTGACAGAGTATTCTGAGGATTATTAAGAGTAACCGGGACATGGCTTCTGGGAAGAGAAATTACCACAAGCCACATTTAATTGACCTCCTTTGTATTAAAGGAGACAACAACAAGAACTATCTGCATAGCTAGATAGAAAATGAAACAGTTTAAGTTAACAGACTCTTTACAACATAGAAGAATGAGGCCGAACACATCAAATATAAGTGAAAAGAGTTCAGGTTCAAGAAAATCTAAGTTAATTCACCATAAAGAAACAATAATGAAAATGATGTAACAGTTTTATCCTTTATATCTGATACAAATTACTTGTCAAGATGGAGACTTCTCAGTCTCTCTTCGTTTTGAAGGGGAAGTTGTTTGAGAGAGTAACCACTATTGCACCAGTTTCCTGTTGCAGCTTTTGTGTTCAGTTGCATTGTGTTAATGCCTGTCACATGTCTACAACCTCCTCATGTTTATCTACTAAGCAAATAGTTGACATAATCAGACCTGATCTTGGCAGGCAGGACTTGTAAAGGTTGTCTAATGGAAGTTTGAGGGGGGTGCTTCGTTGTTGGCCAAATGGAGCCGCTGGAGCACAACACAGCTCACACCAAGAGACCCAGGAATCTGAGAGCCGGCCCTCCCCCTCCCAAGCACACACAGACATTAGGAGAGAAACGGCACCTCGAGCACACATGCATGAACGCACGTGGTTGCACACACACAAACACGGACTAATAAAACAACATATGCTCCTGTTTCTACTACCTGGAGCAGCAGGTGGAACGCCCCTCCCTACTGACGAGAGCAAGAGGAGGGAACGGAAAGCGGAGGGGAGGCGCCCTTTATTGTTGGACACTCAATGAGGAAGGTGAAAATGACTGATTCCAATGTATTTTAATCAGGTCAAACATATTATGAATCATGGTTTAAGTGTGTCCCACGGTGGCCTAAATATTTTATCTCACAGAGCCAAGTATTAGCAATCCAGTCACCATAAAAAAATAAAATAAACTGCATCTCAGTACATGACCAAATGTAATTACATGCAATCCAATTGACCCTTCGCTCCGCCCGCCACCCGCTGCTACTCCATCAAGCTGTCAGCGCTAGAGTTGGAGCCCACACTATCACTAAATACACTTCCTGCATCAATATGATCTACTTTTTTGGAAAAAGTATATATCCTGGGTGCCAAACTGATTCAGCAGTGAAAACAGGTTAAAAGGTAAAAAGATGGAAGCTAAAGCCTACAGATCACAGTGTAAAAAAGAACCGCCACATGACTTGGTGGTCTAGACAGAAGACAATTAAATAGAAGAACAACGCTTCACCTGTGAAGTCTTTCTTTGCTGTTACAAACATCCAAACAGCAGACATATAATATACTTTCGTTAGCTAACGTAGCATAGAACTTCTCACACCAGTTAATATATTATGTACTTTGCTAATGTTAGCTCCACAGGTTTTTACATAGAAACGTAACATCTCCTGCAAACCTGTCTGGGTAACGAGTATCACTATTACACAACGTTGAACCATGACTTCACAAAACCAGCCTGGAAATGAAGAAAACCTGAAATGATTGCATGAGTCTTTGGAGCAGAGCCCTGTAGTTGTCAGACACTGGTCAGAGCTGGCCAATGCTACGCTATGATTGGCTGGTCTGTGTTCCACAGGCGGAAATTAGTGAAAGGTCAATTACATAATACACTGTCCTGAGCTGTTTCACGTTGTGTATGCTCATAAATCAGAGCAATGGGAAGTTAGGCCATCTTTACCCTCCGTCCCATATAATTTGAACGTGGCAAAGGATCTGGAGATTAGGGTTAGATTCAATTGTTGCGTTTTTCAGCATTTTTTAAAACAGATTCCTTTTCAAAAAAGCATATTGTCGATAATTCACAACATTAAATTAAGCTGGATTTCAGCCTCCTATCTGTTTCCCACAAATATCTTATGAATATCATATGGTTTAGTGGCCAGTGCATAAACAAATGTGAAAACACCCATCATTTTCTTATCAGAAATGTCATAAATAATGAATATGACACTCAGCCGGCTCAATGACTTGAGAGGCAGTTTAAGTTGTCTGAGGACACATAGAAACACATTTTACTGTACCTAAGAAGCAATTTATTCCAATGACCTTTTTACAAATCTATTTTGCGGTACTCTCTGACTGGATGAGGGCAAGTGGCAGAGCGGGAGCAGTAGCTCTAGCAGTGGTCTGTTGTGATTACCTCGTGTGTGGCTTTGCCCTTCTGCTGGCAGTAATTGCCTTTTGCAAAAACTGCATTAATCATGTTGTGACAATACATAAAGCCCTTATTGGAAATAAGCATTCAAAGTAGAGACAGTGTGAGGATTCGGGGCCAGAAGCAGTGAGTAATACGAAACCTGGAGCCCTACGGTGCTGAGGTGGTAAAACAAGGAAACAAGCGCGAGAGAGAAAGTGAATCAGTGCTGTCGCCTTTGTTCTAGCAGTTGCACATAAACAAATGACATCTAATCCATCCTCCTACATTTGCATAGAAGCTGTGGTCATTACATAATGTGGCACGCAGCCCAAACGCAATACTATGCTCTTGTTAATATGAGCCGGCACTAGGCAGTGAAAGATTTGTATGTAGGACCACTGAGTCATGATGTGGATGGAGCGCAGCTTATGAGTAATGATCAATAAGGGAGAGTAACGGTCTCATTGGTTTACTGTCGGAACACATTTTCTATCTCATTCGGACCAGCAAGTAATTCTCAGACGGGCAGATGAGGTCAAATAGGCAGAGTAGTCTGAAGGGTTGTCACATTATTACACGCAGCCATGTCTGACAGCATTTGACAGCGTTCAGCAGCGCAGCGCAGACATGACTGATGTGTTTTCCTATATGGCAACTAGGAAAGGACATTTTACATTACAAGTAGAGGTCCTGCATTTCAAATTTACACTTCAAGGAAACGTTCGACATTTCTTACCACAAACAGCTGGCTGACTTAAGCTCAGCACAAAGATGGGAAACAGGAGGAAACAATGTCCAAAGATGACAAAATCCACCAGTAACTTCACCGAGGCAAATGATCTTGACCATTTTTTACGATTCAGTTTTTGTATAAATAAACACACCCGAGATACAACACACTACTGAGTGAGCTTTGGAGGTGCTTGTTTGGCCGGATTTTGATACCTTTGGAAGGAGCCATGCTAGCTATTTATATGATTCATTTTTATTTTTTGTGTCCAGTCTTATTGCTAAGCAAAGCTAACCGCCTGCTGGCTTTATACTAAGCATATATATATATGTGTGGAAATTGTATGATTCTTCTCCTCAGTCCACAAAGAAATTTAAGCGTATCAACCCAATTTCCATCTATTGTTGAGAGAGGAAATTGATATCACACTAAGTTAATAAGTTATTAAGCTCCAGCCAGCAGCCAGTTAGCTGAGCATTTACACAGGAAATGGAGCTCTAACCAAAAGGTAAAATATTTGCCAATCAGCAGCATTTGTGGAGGGGATAATGTGGGTGTATTTCTTGGATGCAATGAGTATATTGGTTGAGTGAAGTCTTCACAGAGAGTCCAGGAAGTCACTGGACATGCCGGTTATGAAATGGTGCTAATTAATGAGCGTGCACGGTGGATTTCTTTGGACCGAGCCAGGTTAGCTGCTTCCCCTTGTTTCCAGTCTTTATCCTAGACTAAACTAATCTCCCAAATTAAAACAATTAAGGTCATCTCAGCTAAGCAGCTGCTGGCCAGAGCTTCATATTTAGACTAGTCTACAGACAAGAGAGTGAAATCAATCTTCCCATTAAGCAATTAAGAAAATAAGAAAATGTGTATGTAGTAGTTGAATCTATAACAATACATTATATTTTATAAACTGATCATATGCTTTGTATTTAAAATGCTACTCTCAAAAGAAACTAATAACTGTCTGTTCAATCTAGCGGAAGGACAATAATTATTCAATAATTATTCAAAGTATAGATAAGCAAAAAAAGGAGTAAAGTACCTCAAAATTGTACTTGAATTTAGTAGTATTCAGTAATGAAAATGCAACCGCTGGAAATCACACAGAGAAAATCCTAAATTCAAAGTACAGCTGTATTTGGCCGCATGAACAACAGCCCGAATCGAGCACCGCTGAGAACAACAACTCCTTGTAAATAAATGGAGGAGGCTGTTGCTCGGATCAAAACACACAGCGTATTCCCAAAAGAGAAGAACAAAAAAACAAAACACAACACAATGGTCAAGTGAATCGGCATTAGAAAGAGGCTGGAAGCCTGGCTGACTTCAGGGGCCCAAAAATAGGACACATTCCTCTGCAGCGGAGGGTGTGTGTGTATGTCAACAGGAATACATACCAAGCTCCTGCTGAGGGGGTTTGACTTTCTCCACACAGGGAGGGAGGCCAAAACAAAAGGCCTGGCTGATGTTTGCTCGCTCCGGAGCTGGATGGAGGTGGTTCCAGTTCCACCGTGCTGCAAAGAACAAGATGTCATGTTTTTAACACGTGCTTCAGTGGAGTGGACCGGAGCTCTTTCGTTAAATCTCCATATTGTAGTTGTGGCCAATGCACATGAAGTTAAAGATAATAAATAAATAAATGACATTGACTTCTGTGATCTCAAGTAAGGCCAGGTATACGTAATACTGAACATACATGTCTACTTTATGGACTCATTCAAGGCATGTTTTACAGTAAACCCATGAGGAGAGCTTTACCTCTAGCTTGACTAAAGCGCTTTTCACACTTGTGTTAAAGTATTAAAGGATTGGCACGCATTCCTTATCCTACATTACCCACAGTGCAACTCGATCCGCCAACAGTTCGGTCGGAGATTTGTATTCGTTATGCTAGTGGCCTTCAGCTTCGAGTCTGCAGCAGATATGACGAGCTACAGAGATCTGTTCAGCTCACATCTTTCGAACTCCACACCTCCAGATTTTTTTCCGTTTTTTTAAACGTCAGTCCCAGCTGATGCCGACTCAGGTGACATCACTTGAGGCAATCTTTCAGCCTTCACACAGCTCCCACTGGAGACACAAAAGGCTTTCCCCTCAACACCTGGAAACACACTTTGAAGGGTACAAATGCTGGAGTTTTACTTTTAGAGCATTGGATACAGTGTGGCAATTTGTTCCAGTGGCCAACTGTGGTACTGTGACCACAAAATCCACTAGACCACCATTATAATGGGCCAGCTGTGGCTTAGGAGGCAGAGCGGCTCGTCCATTAGATTGACATGGAGGAGCCAGAGATCGGACCACCAAAGTGTCCTTGGGCAAGAAACCGAACCCCAAATTGCTCCTGTCGATGCCTTTGATTAGATCCTGACGAGCCAGTTGGCAGGCACCCTGTTTGGTCGCCTCCGCCTTCAGTGTATGAATGTGTGAATGGTTAAATGTTGAAATAAATGGTGACATAAAGTGCTTTGAGTGGTCTGACGACTCATAAAAGAGACGTCTGTAAAACTGGTGACAAAACACCTGCAAACAAGGTTAATCATTACTCTTCGCATCATGATTTGTTTAAACTGTGAAGGTTTAATATGTGTCAAACTTTCCCTTCAGCCTAGAAAAGCAAAATTAGTATCAAGTAAGGCAATGTTGGTTCTAATTCATTGGTGTTCTTAATGCTATTTTATTAACATATTACATCACACACAGTCATCATGTGTACACTGATAGAAAACAGGATTCCTATAGAGATATGTGGCAAGGTTAATAACAGAAGAACAATTTAATGTTAAAGTATATTGGTATTAATGGAGACATAGTGACCCATCAGAATAAATAAAATAAATGACATGAAAGCACCATTTTGATGTTGTCTTGCCTTTGAATTTGTACAAATCTGACTGACACATGAACCATGGACTTGGTATACATATACATTGTTGAAAAGTGTACAAATATTTGAATATTTTCTTGAGCTGTTGGAAATTGGAATTTCTGCCAAAAAATCCCCCAGACATAACCAGGATCCCTTCTCAATGTTGGGGTTTCTCCAATGTTACCATTCTGTCACTTTGAATGTGGTGTGATACTTGGTGGGAATACTGACGCGTCATCACATTTTTGGTTTTGGCTCATGCAGTCTTCTAAAAATAACATGTATACACTCCTAAGGGGTTTTGCCTAATACACTTTGAGAGGAGTGAAACTGTTGCATGTATTGTGTTCACCAGCACTAGTCCCCCCCCCCCCCCCCCCCCCCCCAGTCCATTCGTTGTTTAATATACATATATGGATTTCTTTTTTTTACATTACACTTTCACCCTATGAATGTTCAATCTATTTCCCATTCACTTCAATTTCAGCCTACACAAGATGTGTGTGGACTCCTCTGCATGTCTCTGCAGCTAATAACACCCTGTCCTTAATGCTTGGCAGGGAGTATCTTTGGAGAACCATAATTCCAGTTTTAGGCTATACAAACTTGTTGGTTGAAGCTGCAATATTATATTTTGGCAATGTATCAAATGACTAAGTAATGTGAAATAAGTCACACATAATTATCACCATGCCCTGCACTTTTGCACAGCTCCATGGAGGGTTTTCTTTCTCCGTCTTTTAGCTCATATTCTTGTTGCCAGGTCCCTTAGGTTCCAGTCGTTAGTCAGCTCTGATAAACCTGGAGATGAAGCCGGACACTGTTAGCTGCTGGGATTACTTTTGTGTGAGTCTATATTTGACTTTTTAAGGAAATCCAGTATACCTTTAACCAAGTGTTTGGAGGTGTTCAACACACTTTAGTTGCCAAAGGCAGATACTGTAAGGAATATGCAATACGTTGACAGCTATAGATACATGAAGATTGTGTGACTTCATAGATATGTTTATAAACAATGTTCATGTTGATGAACTGATGCAACTTTGTAGTGTCCGTATTCTCCACATATAGTCACTCCCTTACCAAATGTGCTAGTACAAATGAGTGGTTGGTTAGTATGTATTTGTATATGTTTGGCGACACGGTCCGTCAGGTTAATGACATTTTGATATAAAGGCATTTTGTCATCTATTATTGAATAAATGACAAATGATTATTTGTCGTTTTAATATTGCATTTGTTTTCACCCAGTGCACCCTAATAGGCCAAGCGCCGCACAGATGCATGTTCCAGTGTGATGCATGGAGCTCATTAAAATATGATGTCATCAGTATAGCAGAGGTGATCCCTACACTTTCAAAGCCTTTTTAAAGAGAGTATGGATCATTTGGGATTGGAGCATATAGAGACAGTGCAATCTCTCCAGGGCACAGAGCGCGCGCGGCTGCGCGGAGCTCTGCTGCTCCGGCGGATCAGTGGAGGTAGTTAGTGGATGTTTCTTTGCACAGTGATTAAGGGGGAGGACCAATGGCAACAAAGAAGACGGAGAGGACGGTAGCTCCTCCTCTCGCTATCTCTCTCCCTCTCTCTCCCTCTCCCTCTCTCAGTGCTTTATAGATGCATATAATCCCTGAGTTGACCCAGAAAACAAACTCCTCTGACTGCCGAGACGCCGCAGAGTTCGTATCCGCCGCAGGGCTGCATGTAGCCGGAGCATCAGCTGGAGAAACAAAACCCCCGGCACCGATCCAACTTCTCCGTACGGATTCGACATTAATACATCGGGGTAGGTGTCGTGTTCTGTTGCTCCACTAACCAGGTAGAGAGACGCAGCACTTTCACCCGTTTTTGTGCGGCTGCTCGCTGCCTGCCTTCATGCTGCTTCTCCGTGATAGAAACACGCTGGCCGGCTCTGCTTATCCCATTTCACCGCGTCACTTTGCGTCCTCGTGCGGCGTTATTGCCTATTATTATGTTAGTGGCGGCTTTATGGCTTCGAATGTCAAATAGCCCACATGCACAGTCCCCGAGGATAAAAAAAAAAGAAAGAAGAAGAAGAGGTTTCATGCTTGTGTAATAATGGCAGCAATTATTATCCTCCCTCAGACTATCTGCTTGCAAAGTGTCATTTAACTGAATGGTATCTGCAAAGAGGCTCGTCAGATGGGGTTTAATTAGGTAACACAAGAGCAGAATCTTAAGGAGGATGTGAGGCTATTGGTGGGGAAAGTGTTTTGTTTTATCAGCACTAAAATAATTGAATGGCTACAAGCAGCCAGGGGCACCACCAGAGTTCATTTTTTGGGGGGAAAAGGGGGATTTAAAAGCCTGAAATGTCTTTTTGTTTTCACACAGAAGCATACATCCATGGCGTTGCTCGCTGTGGATGTCTATTTTATTTATTTAAATAATCATCCTATTTAGTGGATACAATAAAGCCAATCACGTTGACAGCAAATTACAGCTTCAGTGTGAGCAGGATCTGTTTGTCAATCTGTAGGTAATCTTAATTGGAGATCTTTTGTAATGACTATGGGAAGACGGAGGTAGTGTGTGCTGCGTGTGTTGAGAGGTGTGTGTGGTCTGGAGGAGCATTCCGCTGCGTCCTTTTGGCTGCAAGGGTATTGCTGCCCTCCCTCGTTGGTTGGATACCCAGTGGTAACTCACTGATGGTGTCATTTTGGAGGTTTGAGATGTGTGTTTTTTTTTTTTAGAGGGACTCTTTCGATGTGACTGGAAGTGGTTCAAATACAGATAGAGAAACTGGGGAGGAGGGTGATGAGTTTCACCAGAACGAAGTGCTTGTGCTCATAAGAACTGTGGTTTATTTGATTGTTTAAAAAAAAAAAAGGGCAGCGATTTAGTGTTGCACTTCTGTAAAATTGGCTGGACTCACAAGAGTCGAAATGGAAGCAGAGACTGAGAGATCCAGAATGTTATTCTGGAGAATGGGTCAAAATAAAAAAATAAACACCAGATCCTACATTTCCTATAATGCAACTGAATTGCGTTTCTTTTGTTAGACCCACCCTGCTTCCTAAATGTTCACATACTTTTACACCTCCAGTTTGTATAAAGACTTTTTCCACACACGAAAACCCCAAAAAGTCTCAAGCCCTACCGGAGACAACCTTAACGGCATCATCAGGGATTTTTTTTTGTTTCAGTACGATATGTACAGTGCCTATCTAGTTATTAGAACGTGCACAAAAAGGTTACTTTGAGTAGATGATAGCTGGTTGGAGTAACAACTGTCCTGTAGATGGCTAGCCGGCTATCTGGATCTTAACAGTTGCATCTATGAGAGGGTCAGACTTGAAAAGGCCTTTTATGGAAGTGGTTGGAACAGTGTGCAGATTCTACTCAGTTCAGTTTGTCTCTACCTGCTGGGTAGCTAATGCTAGTTAGCGTTCTGCAAATATCAGGCTAATGCTCTGTCAAGAAACACAAATAACAGGAGCAGATGGATTAGTTTTTTAAAGTGGATTCTCTACTTCGTTCAAGCTATTTGTATGTTAAATATGTATGGCAAAGAAAGCCTTGCCGGTGCCGCAGGGCTTTATTATTCTGCTCAACTGTCTTATACACAAAGTCCTAAGACAAATGTTTAAATCGTGCTTGAGGCTCTCTTTTGGAGGAAAAAAAGAGAAATAAATGTATTCTAATTGTGAATTGTTCCAAAGCTTGCCCAGACCTACTCCAAGGTTATCTTGTTACATTTTGAGTAAACTCTTTCCAGAGCCACAAAAGATATGTACGGGCTGAGAAGCACTCCTCCTGAACTCCAGGTGTGAAGTGGTGGATTGCCCCTTTTTCATTTCTGGTGTATTTTAGGTTGTGATGTCATGTGTTGTATTAAATAATCTAATTGGATGTGTTCAAAAATCTGTTTTTCAGGGCGATAGAAGCCATGGCTGAACACATGATGATGCCTATGACCCACAGCTTCAGGATGGGCATGAATGGACCTCCGCAGCACAACGGCCAGCCGGGCATGCGCACTCTGCCCAACGGCCAGGTGATGCACTACAGCAGGAACCCTCAGAACAACATGGAGGCCGCCATGAGACAGCGGCAGAGCATGGTGGGACCCGGCGGGATGGCCGGCCCCTTGAGCGGCGCTCCCATGGCCAACCACCACCACCAGATGATGTCTGGGAACATGATGTACAATGGCCAGGGTCCGCAGCAGCAGCAGCAGCAGCAGCACCACCATCACATGCACCCCCAGCAGCAGCAGCAGCAGCAGCAGCAGCAGCAGCAGCAGCAGCAGCAGCAGCAGCAGCAGCAGCAGCAGCAGGTTGGACACCCGCAGCAGTACATCCCTGGTAACCTCACCTCCCAGCAGCTCATGGCCAGCATGCACCTGCAGAAACTCAACACTCAGTATCATGGACACCCGCTGGCCAACGGCCACCACATGCCCAATGGCGCTCAGTACCGGGTGGGTCCGGCCCAGCTATCGGGCATGCAGCACATCGGCGGCCCTTTGGGACTAAACGGCATGGACATGGATCTGATCGACGAGGAGGTTCTGACGTCGCTGGTGCTGGAGTTTGGGTTGGATCGCGTTCAGGAGCTGCCCGAGCTCTTCCTGGGACAGAACGAGTTCGACTTCATATCAGACTTTGTGTGCAAACAGCAGCCGAGCACGGTGAGCTGTTGAGCGAAGCGCCCGGAAGCCGGTCGGGTTTGTTTGGACTGGACGCCCCCAAAGAATGACTGAGCGGTCACAGTAGCACAGCGAGAAGAGACAATCTCTCTGTTCGGTTTGAGTGTTTCTGTGTCTGTGTATTTGACAGGGACTAGTGCGCCTTCACACTGACCTGCCTGCGAGTTGATGAGGAATTGGAAAGAGAGAAAACGCAGCGAACGCACCAGGTTTCTTTCCTTTGAGCCGGTGCCAGAAAGATCTGTCGTCTTTGGCCAAATTGAGGCATCCTGATGCAGCGGGCTCTTTCTGTACCCATCTGGCCCTCAAGCACACGTGCCTGCATTGCCAAGGCTTTGGGGTCATTGTAAACTTAACACACACAACGGGGGAAGGCCTGAAAAGACTATCCATCTGGGTCCGCTAGATTCGGTGGCATCACCTAATGTATTTTATCTCTGATGACACCTTCAAAAAGTAGCAGACGTTTTACAAATTTATAAAAAGCTAGTCCTCTGAATTTGTTTATATAACGATGAAGGGATTAAGAACAGATATCTTTTTTTTTTTCGACACACATATTGAAGGCTGGCTCTTCAAAACTGAGTTCCGACAAAAAGAAGTGCACGTTTCCTCGACGAGCAAGAGAGCGAGGTTGTGCAGCATTCCTGGGTGACGGGAAGCAGATTATCTCGGATTAGTTGGGTGAAATGTGCTACATTGATTATTTAGCTTTCAGTGTCATTTACCTGACTCCGATTTAATCTGCAATCATTAAATGTATCACATCTGTTCCCCGCTAATTAACTGTGATTGAATCATTGGCAAAGTAGCGCATTGCTTCGAGTGTCTGCTTCAACAAAGCATTTATCTTCAGAGAACGGCCTGGAAGTCTCGTCTGCTCGGAGACATTTACGCACATGCTCGTCGCAAGCAACGTTTGGGTTACAGCTTCGTAGAATTGCACGAAACTGTTGGGGAGGAAGAAACATGTCAGGATATGAGAAACGCCATTACTGCGGCCTGTTGCAATATCCAAGAAGAGCCACAAAAAAAAAAAAAAAAAAGTAGCCATCAGAGCGTGAAGGTGTTGGTCACAGAGGTGTGATTTTTTTCTTTTTCTTTTTCTAAAACAGGATTGGTTTAAAAAAAAAAAAAAAAAAAGCGGGATTGCAGAATTTGCATCTGTGTGTTGTTTGTGTACGTCTGTGTGTGGTCAGTGCAGTGAGGCATTTAAAACCCATTGAATGGCGTTCTCCTCTCTAAACACATGGCCCTGTGTGCTGAAGGCGATTGGAGGCTGCGCGGGGAAAAGAGGGGAGAGAGATTCTGATGAGTGGACACAATGTGTGGACACAGCACTCCCCGGCAGCACTTAGTTTAATCATTATTTAAATCTGCTACCTGTGGCATTGATTTCATTCGGCAGGAAGAGCGAGTGGGGAGCACAGAGCGTGCAAAGTTGTTGTTTTTGCCATGGATTAGCTTACTCTGCTGCTTTTCTACTGATTACATATAAATTACATGTTCTCACACGCTTGTCTTAATTGAGGTCGGCTCGCACATTCTCCAATGACTCAATAATTATAAAACGAACATATTCTGTGGCGCTTTTTCTTCTTTTTTTTTTGCGCAGTTGGTAATTAGGTTTTTGTCAAGGTTGCTGCTCTGCCACTGCAGGCGGGTTGAGGGAGAACTTCCTGCGCTCGTAATGCTATTTGTGGAGCTGTCAGAGGGGTCAGGGCTGCGCTAGTGCACTGTGTTAATCTGTTCCAATACAACTGCGCTGCTGTCCCTGTCTCTCTGGAGATCTGCCATCTCCGAGCTCTTGAGTCAAACAATGGGCATTGAAACGCTGCTGTAAAGGCAGAGAAGTGCCAGCGAGTTCACGCACTGTTTCACTTTCTGCCTGACAAAATTTTGGCCAGACCAATTTACAAGCTCACAAGTTGAAATGGAAATACTTCTGGCCTTAGCGAGACAGTGGCCTCTGATTCCTGCTCTATCAATAAGCGCAGCCTTCTCGTGTATTGTATCTTTGTACTGTAGACTAGAGGTGAAGTTGATCTAGACACATTTAAGGTACTTTAAAAAAAAAACATTGTCAGATGTAAATGTAAATCAGTGGCTGATTTTTGATGTGTTGACAAGAGATTATACCCTACATTTTTACAAATGAGTGTGTAGATATAGTATGAGAATACCAATGTTTTTTGGGTGCAGGGCCTGAAGCTTTAAGACCAAGTACACTGCATGTTAAAGCAAGCGTGAGGGATGCCACCCCTTTCATACAAAGCAGCTGAGAATGTACAGTACAACACATTGTGGGAACTTGTCTTAAAATGGTAGATAAACGTGTGAGATTGTACTCCTTGTTCCAAATTACACATCATTCATTTGGGTAAACCCCCTCCCCTCCCACTTCCCCAAAGCTTTTGTAATGTTATTGATTCTATTTTAAGAAAATGTATTTATTTTCAAATAAAATATTTATTTAAAGAAACGTTTTTCAGTGTATGTCAGTGATTCCACCGTTGGCCGCCATGAAGAGTGCATTATAATAATGTTGCTATATATCGAGCTGTTACTTGGGTGAGCCACAGAGGCTTTGAGATGCTGTTGATTCGTCCTCGGTGAGTTTTATTCTTTGTTGTTGTTCTCTTGTTATTCACTTCTCCACCCACAAGAAGTGATGAGCAAACACAAGAGAAAAGTACAAACTACATATCCTAAACAGAAGTGAGTCAGCACAAAGCTTGACCCACCAAGATGTTTTTTTTTTTAAGTTCACTGTGTGTTATATAATTGAAAAAATGTCCACTTAAAAAGCCAAAAACGTTTGAAAGTGACATTGGTGAAGTGGTGTGCTGATTGGTGACACATACAAGTGTCTGTATCCTCATTTTCACTATAATGTGATGAAACGGATGTGCATCTGCGAACTGTCTGGCTTTAGGAAGCCTGTTTAAAAAAAATCTGTTCCAAGAAGCGCACTGACCGATGTAATCAATCACTTGAAATGACATGTGTTTTTTTTCTTCTAAGTCCTTTATAGTGCTGTCTTTTTCCACTTCTCTCCAACTACAATCTGCACATCTCCAGCGAGAAGTTTTGTTTTACCACGAGAAGAACATTTCTGTGGGGATTTAAGGGGGAAAAAAAGTAACTAATTAAAATTCCAATTAGCTGTGCAGTAAAGTCATAATAAGGAGACCTGAAATACTTATGCTGCTCTACATGACGGGATTCAAGGCAGGGTTTTGTCCTTGAGCTTTTTAATGAATCTTTGAAAACTATCTGAGTATCTGAATATGCAGGAGAGCAAACCTACATCAGAACACAGTGGCAAGGCCGTGTCCTCTCTAGCATGGTAGCGAAAATGAGAATATTTGTGTATCTGCCTTGTGTTTAGGATCCACTCCAAAATGTAATGGGGTTTTCCCCGGCCCATGTTACACCCTTCCACCTAGTTTCATGAAAATTAGGCCGGTAGATTTCCATAATCCCCAAGTAACCCCATGCCAAAAGACTGTGCACCCGCATCGAAACTAGCGGACGTTTCAATGCACTGCTTTTTAAAAGTACAAAGGTTTAAAAGAAACCATTATTATAGTGCCTACATGATCAAAAACGAGACCAAGATTAACTCCACAGGTGCTCCTCAGGGTCACTAAGTCACACTTAAGTGAATACTATAGACACAGATTTTACACACACACACACACACGAAAGAAAAAAAAGGGCCCACCATGACGGTAAATGTAAAATTAAATCAAATAAAGGAAGAAGAAATATGAATAGAAAAAGAAAAACTGAAATAAGGAAATAAATATTGTAAAAGGAACTCATAGTGAATTCAAATAAAACACATTTTTCTAATTCTGTATCAGCGTGCTTTTCATCTGAGTGTGTTTTCTATGTGCTACTATGATATCTCAAACACCTGTTTCCTGCTGGGAGGGAAATGCACCACTTACTGTAGCAACAACTTGCGAGTTCAGTACACATTGCAGTTATGCAGCATACTATGATAAAGAGGTAGGGAAAAAAGCAAATGAACACATAAAAGGAGAGGGAATAGTAGCAACAGCCATTCCTTTTGAAAAACAGCGTGTGGCTTCGATCTGGGAGTTCTCGAGTCTGCTCAGGAGAAAATGTTGCTTTGTCAGCATGTATAACTGCGAGAAATGGTCGAATGCAGTGAGGTTGCAATATTTCACATCACAAACTGAAAGTTCGGGTTGGCTCTGTCTTCACCATGGGTTTCTCTCACTGGAAACATGCACTTTGAGAAAGACAGAGGCCTGATGGGAATGTGTTGACAAAACAGCGGTCCGGGAATGATTATCATTGCATCGTTGCTGTGCTGTACAAGGAAGAACAAATGATTCCTCCTGTAAGATGTTATACAGCCTCACGCAGCACATAGATTACACCGGTGTCATCTTGTTACTGCTATGGTCTGTAAGAGCTCCACAAATCTGTACAACCTTATTAAGTTTGAGCGCTTGCCCAAGAGAAGCTTATCTCCTCTAAATACAAACAGGAAACTGTATCATTGAGCCACTTCCTAAAGCTAGGCGGGGAGGTTGATTTCCACTCTCAGAATAGCCTCTTCTGGCTGTAAGCATACCAGAGCCTGCTGGGTCTCATATGGTCGCTGAAAGGCCCACTCAGAGCAGCCTATTACATCAAGAGCACAGTCAAGGGTGACTCTTTTCACCAATTATTAGACTGAGCGATTGAAATATCTGAAATATCTTTGAAGGTACAACCAAAATTGATGAGTCAAAGGCCCGTCCTTCAATTTGCATGCGGATGAAATACATGCTCGACCCTTTTCAGCTCGGTATCTTTAAATTGCATAACCTTGGACTGTATGAGCTGAAGTTGAGCATTTAATGGAACAGCACATTTATCCTATCTAGCTCTTCTTCTCAAAGCTCTGACATCTGGCTGCCGATCTCCTCTATGCCTCCTTAACATGGCTGGAGGAAGTGGTCTGTGTGGAAAGATCAACCAAGTGTAATTCTGAATGTTTGGAGGTTTAGAGGCGCCTTCAATATGTACTATAATGTGTCAAGCTTCAAAGAAAGCCAGAGATAGAAAGTATAGAAAAAAGACCAGTTTGAGGACACAGAGGGCTCCAGCTAAAAAAAGAAAGAAAAAAAAAAGGCTGACAACACACTGCAATTGTAAATATCTGCACCACATAATCTTAATAAAACAAATGACATATAACGTGTTCGTTAGTGACCTTTAGTGTTGCTGGAAGATAGATTTTGTTTGGACAGCCTCATGAGAGGAGAGATGTGAATAGACTTCAATGAGGTATAACATTGTTACTTTGAAATGTTAATGTGAAAGAAAACTGTGCTCACACTAACTTATTGTGTAAACCGCTCAACCATTCATTTATTGCAGCAGACCCATTAATGGCAATACTGAGTTTTTTCTGTAGCACATCAATGGTGCCTGTATTAAAAGCAGAATTTCATTTGGAGAGAGGGGATAAATATATCCGAAGCTGTCTACGTGGAAATTAATTATTCTGCTGGGCTTCCATCCCACATTGTGATTTGACAAGCCACGTGCACATTTATATAAGAATGACGTGTCTTGTAGCTGTATTCAAAATCTAAAATGGCATTGGCTTGTGTTTGAAAATCTATGATTGAATCTTGAGTTTACAATGGCAGGAATTGCATGAATTATCAATGCAATTTGAATGATTGTACTGTACCTATGCTGTGGTCGTAGGCTGCTATGGGTCAGCGGCTGGTGTAACAGTTAAAGAGGCAGGCATTGCGTTACGGTGGGGAATTCAACAAAACAAAAAAATCCTCAATGTGAAAACACTACCACATTTGAATGTGATTCATCAGCTGGTAGTTTTGAATGTGTGTAATAGTGAGAAATGACGTAATGAGACCAGATACTCAACGTCAATCTTGCCACACTGTTTACCATGATATGAAACCGGTGAGGAGTCACACCTCGCTGTGTACAGTACACATGTGAATGTGACATTCCCAGACTGTGTTTGGGGAAATATCACTCGGTCCCTTTGTCTTCTGATCAAACTGGTTCATTTCAACCAGTGTTGAACTGCTTTGCACGTGAAACCATCTCTTAGCCCCAATCTCTTTTTTTAATTTTTTTATATCTGCCAGTAAAGTATAATCCAGGGAAACCAGAGCGGAGCCGGCACTGCCAAATCCACCTGGTGGGACAGCAGGGTGCCACATCTGCTCTAACATGGTAATACTTTAAAGTACAGATGACAGCAGGACACTCAGACCCACAACACACCAGGCTGTAATGGCCGGGGACAGCACAGTCTGTCTTTATAAATGCTTTTTTAAATTTTGAATGTGAGAATAGGTTTTGTGAGTCATCGAAGTCAGACTGATCTAGGGATTACGTCACATGGATAATTTACAACTGTGAGTTACACAATAGTTAGTCTAACCTTTGCAGCAATGACAAGCACACAGTTTCAAGCCCAGACCTGTCCAGAGTTACCGTGTCTTGTTCGGTCCCAACAACATACAACTCAAGTATTAACAATGTGTATTTTATGCTCTATTCCCTCAGGAATAGTATCACCTGGGTACCTTTACATTCGTAATAATTGTGAAGGTTGTTTGTGATCTTAATCCCGTGCAAATCTGCCATGTCAATAATTTGTTACGTGAAGATTCCAGCGCAAATTACCTACCAAAAGGTCATGAATATTTTGTGTGGCTCATCATCTCGCTGCACACGGCACGCACCAGAGCAAGAGGTTTCTGTGATTACATAAACATGAATAGACCTACAGAATGTTATTAATGATATTAAGTATAAATATCATATGGGGACATATGTTTTATTATAAGCAGTTGTTCAGCAAAGCTCGGAAAAAATTTGATTTTTGTAATTACACTACCACCACAGAAATAGTGGTACAGTGAATAACAATATTATATATATATATATATATATATATATATATATATATATATATATAATATTGTTACTAAAGTCTCTGATGATCACTGAAGTGCTGGGCGAATGGATAACGCCACTGATGAAACAAGGTCACACGATATGTTAATCCCAATCACATAACACTCTGCCTCTGTTCACAACCACCAGGACTTTAGCTCCTGAACGCAGCCTTCTGCAGATTAATGACAGCTCACAGTTGCATCTTTAAGAGCTGTGTAGTGACACAATTTGAAAATGAAATCCAAGATGTCAGTGTTAGTAAAGGGACGGTACGATTTCAAGAATACCAGCGTATGAACCTCGCCCTTTCCCAAGCGCCGATGTCATCAGCTGCACGTAAACAGTTTTGACAGTCAGGTAGATCGTCATTCGCTCTCCTCGCCCTGAAGCAACAGTGACGCATGCGGGCGCTCGCACCAGTGTTTACCACCTCTTCGCTTACGTCTGGTTTTCACTCCAGCTCTACGGCTGAGTCTCCCTGCCTGAGAACTTGGCCTTGATAGCATTACCTTGCACGCTTGCTCATCAGGTGACTCACCGCAGTGTTTTTGTGAAGCCTGTGCTTCATTGTGTTGAACACAAAAGAAAAGTGATGATGCACAAGTAGACAAGGTAGTGCAACCAGGTCACAGAGTGTCAAGTCACATGAGAAAGTGTTCCTGTCTTTATTGTCTTTAATTGCACTGTGGAGACTTGAAACCCTAAAATCTTCTTTTTTATCCCCGATATGTAAGTCAGTCCCTCAGTTAGTTGATCTATTTGTTCATCTAGGAATCTGGAGCTAAGCATAAAATATCGACAATCACTGGCTAAATTGATACCGACTGTTATGAGTTTCTTGATTGTTTTGGTGTCTCGTGACCTTTCATATTTTGCTACTTTGGTCCAAGTTGTCTAAATAATTACTGCCCTTGATATGGATATTTATAAAAAGAATATTATTGTTTTTTTGTGTCGCATAAGTGACCAAAACTTCCATTTCATTTTGTAACCTTGTGTCGTTAAATGACAATAGCCTTGAATTCCTGTACCATATTTCATGGTAATACAATTATTAATGCTTATTTGGACCATAGTGACCAACCAACATTGTCTTGTTACAAAAAAAACTCATTCCATAAAATCAAAAGACAACTTTTCTTCACGCTGATGCTTTCAAGGGCTAAAACGTTTTCAATTAGAAAACCTACACCTTCTCTAGTGCCGGCCCCAGGAGAAACTTTACATTGATGGCGCCTCTTGTGCGAAATTGCTATGGGCGCCAACGTACACTCCTAATTAAATTGAATTGGCCATGTTTCCAAAGGCTGTGACTGAAGTATGTCCACAGCAGAAGAACAAACATTATTATTCTTCTCTTTCTTTGATTGCTCAGTGCCTGTTCAGGTGCAGCCGTGACTCTGACTCAAACATAATTGCGTGTTTCTGTACACATCCACAACACCTGAAGGTGCAGTCTGATATGATAATTGAACTAGAACTAGAACAAATACTGTCACGCCAGTGAATCTACATAATGATTTTTAGATGTAAATACAATTTAACACAATATATCCTTGCACATTCATGGACATAATGTGGGGGATGGATTATTTTCTTCACAAATTGATTTGTCTTGGTGTCATCATCCCATTTACCCAAATAACGTAAACTGGAAACGCACAGTTTGTGTGTGCCCGAGGCCGTGCATACAACACTTAGCTAATCACGTGACGCTGTAAACCAGTTGGAGGTGGTGAAACATTGGGGGTTGAAGAACTACTCTTTGTGTAAATTCAAGTTCACACAAAGTAGCAATTGACGCTGGATGTGGCTTTTGGTCATAAAACCAAACACTTTGTCTGCATTTAGGAAGAAACCTATTTGGATTTTTTTGTAGTATTCTGCCAATTCAAGAGATGCATGTTGCATGTTTTCTTCAATGGCTGCTGGAATTAACATTACAGGCACAGTGAGCTATTTACATAACGCCAATTCTCGGATTAATAAGTGTCTCCCTGGGGAACACGCCGCCTACATTGTGCTCCTCACCGACTTAAAAGAGATTCAACACGTTATTGCTTTATTTGATCAAGAATTATGAACAACGCTAATCAAAAAGCAGTAAATGAAATCAACGTTTTCTTTCTTCAAATGGTTTGTTCCAGGTGATTCCCAAAGGCCGACAGCCTTGTGCCATTCATTAACATGAATACACCATGCTGAGATACAGACACAGCATTCAGAGATAAGGCTTCTTTATTTGCCGATTGTTCCCCAGACGCAGAAGTCCGAGCAGATGCGGTGAAATTAATATCCTGGCATGACTGAAAGGTGAAGCCGGATGATCCTGGTTTATGACAAATTATGTATTATTTCTCAAGTTTTGGCCATTGTCTTAATTGACTATAATACAATGTTGTCAGCAATTGATGAGATCTGAGTTCAGACAGGTTGTAAACTAGATGAAAGTTTACCCAGAATACCTGAACCACTTTATTTGGAGATTAATCTGAAAAGTGAGTGCACCCGTATAACGTTGATCATAATCTGTAATTGCAAAGGAAACTACACTAAGTACAGTAGAACCAGGAAGTTGGTTAATGTTACAGCTGGGAAAAGAGTCTCACTGTTTGCAACATGATCTCATCCCCACTCTTCATATTTTGCAGCTTGGGCAGGCGGCCTTTTGTGTTTTATCTCGACGCTGAGGGTTAACGGTGTGTAACGAACGCGGTATTATACCACTTGGCTAACGTTGGTGAACGATTTAGGGTTTAGAAAAACATCATGGTTTGGCTTAACATGAGTATGCTTATAACATGTAAGATACAGACATAACAGGGATGTTTCGCAGTGCCGTAGCGTCATCTCTCAATCTATCAAGTTTTGCTTTCATATGGGACATGAACGACGGCCCCCTGAACTAAAGTCCTGTGCTTATTTCACCCATCCACCGTACTCACTCCAACCCTCAGAGGACCTCTCACATTTGATACTACGTGAGGTGGATGGGTTTACATTGGAGAGAGTTGAGAGCTGTGTGCGTCTCACACAGATGCTAAAGGGTTTCTTGCGCGTCGATAGAGACGCTGAGGGCCACCGTTCAAGTGTCGCTATATGAGTGAGACCAAGCTGCTGTTTGCCTTCATTTTTTCCTCCTATAAGTTTGACCAGCCAGTCTGATCCATGCCAAGTCTGGCCTTTTTATGTGTCCACATTTCCAGTTGGTTAACTAATAAAATGTTAACGTAAGGGATAGGAATGATAACCAATATTTCAAAAATAATTCAAGTTGTAATGAACGAAGCTAAGTAGGGTGACTGCTGGATGCTGTCTCACAGAAAAAAGCTCATCTGTGTTGCAGTGATTGGGAAATTCCTTACTCAAAGTCAAACATAGAAACATGTTTTGCACAAGAACCTATCCACACAAATGATGTACATCATTGAATTAATTTTAAAGCTGCTATTTCATTGCTTTAATCATGAAAGAGTCTGAAAGATGCATCATTGATAGGTTTCTTAGCCCATCTAATATATGGAGGCTGCAGTTTGTTCACCCCAAATTTCATTTTTTTCCCCCATATTGCCTAAAATATCGATTTCAAGGAACTGGAAATCAGGAGAAAACCAAAGACTCAGAATATCCCCGTTGATAGGATTATAAGAAAGACGATAAGAACATATTTCCTCTGTGTGTAAGTCACATAATGGTGGTGGTTTGTACCAAGTGAGTAAAAACAGGAATTGTGGATTGAAACTGATACCTGAACATTTTAAATAAAAGCCAGGAGAAGAGCAGTATTTTCGTCTCTCTGTCAACGTGTCTTTAGTCCTTCAGCTTGCAAATAATCAACAAGCAGAATGGTGTCAGACAATGACTGCAGCAGCAAGCTGCAATTGTCCTCAATAACAGGTCATCAACTGTGGACTGGGCTGATCTGGTTGAAACAAGACGTGGTCCGGGTGCTTGGAGAAATGGGATGTATGCTTGTTGATGCATGTCAACACGGATCACAGTGTTATCCACACGGCTACAAACTAAAAGGTGATGTTAATGTTATTACAATAAATGTACTTGCCTACTGAATTTCTTCTAACTCATAAAATAGATGAAAAGTCACGGGATCGTCAAAGTTATTACAGTTCGTCCTCTTGGGACCATGGATGTCTGTATCAAGGCATTTCGAGTTCTTGAGCTATTTCAGTGGTGGATGGACATTCGGCCAATATTGCCAACATGGTAAATACAAAGAATGGTCAAAATTGAAGCAGCAGCCTCCTGACTAATGGACCCTGTATGGGTTAAGCTCCAAAAACACTGATAGGTTAACTACATCCAGGTGGCAACTTCCGCCTTGAACTCTCATTCTTTCTAATAGCAAGCAAGTTGCTGATAGGACGAAGACAAAACACAGAGTCCAAGGGTTTTAATATCCACAGTATTTCTTATCATTCCATACCCACGTCATTGGTTTCACAACATGATTTCATAACAAGTGACCAAAATGTATACAATATTTTCAGCTTGAATTACCAATGAAGAGGCATGGAGGTATCAGCTCTGTGTGCAGCCCTGTACAATGAAGGGAATGCGTGAATGAAAATGTCCCTTATAATTGTTATAATGGCTTTATTTTACACACAAGATCACCTCATCCAATTTGAGCAGTGCAGACACTCTCAAGACTTTAAATGTGATTATACTGACCTTTTAAAACTACGTTTTATTCAAAATGTCAATCCGATGAGTGCTTTATTAAGGATTCATTATAGATTTCTACACCTTGTATGAACAGTGTAGTGTGAATACAGAATAGTAAATTCAGACTGCAGAATAAACTGTATTTATAATGTATGTGGCAATGGAGAAGCCCTGTCTGCTCTACGAGCCTTGAACACGGAAACTTTTTCACACACATAGTTAAACAAGTCAATATTTGACTTGGTGAGGCTTGTGCAGACTGGGCTTAAAGGTCTAAGTTGTCTAAAGCCATAGTGGTAATTCATTACCTAAGCTTCGATCAGTATTCAATGTTGAAAATGTGTCTTCATTAATTTCATATACTCGCATGGTATTACAACTTTAAGACAACTATCAACATCATGCTGCATGGGAATCCAAGTGAAAAGGGTCACATGACTGATTTGACTATATAAATAATGTTAATCTCTGCCACTTTCCAGGATGTCCTCCGCTTGCCTAACATTAGTCTTCATTTACCCTTACAGTACGTGTTTTAATGTGATCCAGTCTCTTACAATGATGTACCCACAAACCAAGTTGGACAGTATAGCAGCTGTATTACTAAAGGAAAAACAGCCACTTGGTTATATTTCTTGTGAGAAAAAAAACAGTTTAAAAAGCAGTTTAAAAAGCAAAAGCAAATAACAAAGACAGGTGTTTTAATTGCTGGGTGCAGATGACTTGTTCACTGGCAACTGAAGTGATCTGGAACATTAAACCGATGTTTATTCAAGCCAACAACCCTTTTTGTTTGTTTGTTTGGCGCAGCACAGCCTACTATGAAAGGATGGTTTATTAGGAGTTTAAACAAGCATGTGTGAATCACCAGAAAACTGAGGTCCTGTGTTTTTGGCGAGCACCACCAACTGGAGGAGCGCCAAATAATTGATTCGAGGCACCCAATCTGCTTTTAAAAGCTCTCAGTGATGAACAATGTCTGCATTTCATAGTCAAATACAAAAAGTGCACCCTGAAAATACAATGAAAGTGAGGATGTAAATGTTTGCTCCTGGAATGACCTGGAAACATTGACCACATTGAAATGTGAGCGTGACCTGCTGAGCCATAAATTAGAATTTAACAATAATTTATTACACGTGCATACAAATGTAATAGTGCAAAGTCTTTTGATTGGACTCCATCCTGAATTAGCATAATAGAGAGGTAGTGATGCTGAGGTCAGATAAGGTTGAATCCCCCTGTAATCCAGACACTGGTGATGGTGATGAAGGGAGTTGATGCGATCCGATGGTGAATGAGGAGCATGACTGTGATGCTGACTGGAGGTGACCGGGGTGGAGGAGGGTCGCATCCGATTGTGCTGCAACGACAACTGACAGCAGCAGAGAGGAGAACGTTCTTAAAGTTTGACAGCAACGATGTGATTGGCTTCAGGAAACTGTGCAGAACCTGGTTGGCTAATTTAATCTGAACGCCCACAATCAGCTGATCACAAGGAGAGAGAGACTGAGAAAGTATGAATGAAAAGGTATAAAGAGAGACTTCCTGACTGAACTTCTGTGTAAACTTCAATATTTTGTGAACAGATCCACACTCACATCGTCTGTAGAAAACATACTGTAGGACATTTGACAAAATATTAAAGCAAACAAGCATGTTATTTTCTCTTAAAAAGGTGCAGTGTGTAACATTTAGCGACATCTAGCAGTGAGGTTGCAGACTGCAACCAACCAGCCTATAAATTAGTTTTTATTTAATCTTCACATGCAACAGCTTTTTACCCTTCATCATCTACTACTCTATTCATCCATCTATCGTTCATAATCAAATGCAACTGCATGTGTGACTGTGAGATAGTGGGAACAGCTCTGCCTCACGTACTGCTCTGTCCGTTCTGTCCGGAGATTTGGAAACAAAACGCACATTGTACAAACCCACGTTGGGCCTTTGTGCTATAGAAAAGCGATGCATAGTTTACGGTTATCAGTGTTCAAAACGCCGTTGTCAAGATGCTCCTCTTCACTTAAGTGGACCGCTCTCAGAGAAGCACCGAGGAGTGTTGCCAAACAGCGAAAGAAAGAAACACAAACTTGTCGTTTGAGCCTCCCTATTGCTTCATTTCATCTTCAGCCAGAAATCACCACGGTTCACCGGGCAGAGTTTGGACCAGGGCCATCTCCTTGGTTTCCTAGATTTGCATGGCTGTCCAGACGTCAGCAACCCCCCTCTTCACCCCTCCAACAGCTCCTAAATGCGTCAGCAGTCCTTCCTCCCCTCCTCCTCCTCCTCCTCCTCCTCATCTTATCCACGCTGCCTCCCTGCAACACCTCAGCCAGGCTCCCACAGCACACTGTGTCCTTGAGGACTCACTAACTACAGGCGCCCCTCCCCCACCCATGCTCTCTCTCTTCTCATTCAATGTGTTTACATGTGCGCTAATTTAAGAGCTATAATCTGATTAATACATGACTATGAGTATTGCCTCTAAACACTTAAACCACAGGTTATCCCTGCTCAAATAGGATTGATCTGGATGATGAGCAGATGAGGATTACTTGTCAATCTTTCAAACGTCTCTGGCATTTGCATACCTCACGTCTGATTTTTCTATAACAGCAGAACGGTTAGCAGCCGTGGGCAATCATTAGCAGGCTTGGGGAGCAACAGAATAGATGCAACGTTACATAGTTAGGATACAAAAAAAGGTGACTGTGTTCGTTACGGATACAGCAAAAAGCTATACAGTAAGCTAAAATGGTTCGTAGCAAATGGGCTTAAAATGTCTGCTCCAACAATTTGCATCCAGGTTCATTTCATTTCCTTCATAAGGGGTACTGCTGCTGCTCGGAGTTCAAATCTGCCAACACTAATGTGCCAACGAATTAAAATCCTTGGATGATGACAGCACCTTCACCAGCTGGAAGGCAGAACTTCCACTGTACTCTGTTTCCTCTTTTCTACAAATAATGGTAAAGTTTCAGCATTTTTATTTTGTCTTTATTTGCAAAAAATAAACAAAATATGACAATTTTCCTTTGATAATAATACTTGGATTTGGTTACTGACTTCATCTTTTAACAGGTAATTTGTTAGTTGTGGGCAAGTGACAGTTAATGTAGCATTGACACAGAAGGACCAGATCCACCTGTAACATTTATGTTTGCTAACATTAGCCATGATAAGATACTGGTCATGCCAGACCAAGAGAGGGTTGCAGCAAACCCCCTGAGTGTATGGAAGCATACATGTGTTTCATTGCTTATTAATTTAACTTTTTTCTAAAATGTGTTTCTACATTATGTCTTAACTTTATGTCTAACCGTAGTAAAACTAGGACCAAAACAAGAAAATGCTGCTGAAACACTTAAAGTGTCACGATGAAGGAAATTATTAACAGACTAATATTGCTATTATTGACTAATATTGCAGAAATGGAAGCCACAAAGAGGTATGCTGAAATAGTGTGGCCTTTGTTTTTTTTTAGCCTAACTGGATTATTTTTTTCTAAAAGACTCACTTGGTCTGCGGCGTAAACAAAAAGACAAGAAAAAAGAGCAACAGCAGCAGCAGACAGGAGCACTGGTTCTGGGAGTCGCTATACAAAATCATTTAAAAACGTTCTGTTCTTCTGCCGATTGCATTCACGCATCAAAAATCATAATGTTCATTCAAATGTTCATTCGTGAAGATTATCTTGCTGAACAAAACGTGTAGGTATCATACATTTTTGTTTGCCACAGAGCTTATTTTCTGCAATAATTCAAAACTAAATGAATAAAACAAGATCAAGCTCTATGATATTTGTAACACTAAGAACTGCATTCTTGCAATGTTGTATGAGCGGCTGATCACAGGGTCGTGCGGGAGAACTGATCTAATTAGTGATGCTATGTAAATAGTGGTCCATGTTCGTCAGGCTGCTGAGGAAAGTCTACTTTCCTTCCAGCACTTGACAGTCCTTCGCATTGTAGTGTGCTGTAACGCTGCTCAGACATTTGAAAAGATATAGGCGCAAGGTCATGACAAGCGGCAAATGTCAAGCACATTGTAACCCAGTCTCATTTCTGGTGAAGACAGGAAGTTAAAGGACAAAACAACGGCGTCTGAGCACTTCCTACTTGCTGAAATGCATAAGGTCAGTAGAGGACGAACCATCATCAAATCATCATCCCGTGTCTGTTTTAGGGGTTTGGTATTTTATCTTTTGCCTTTCCACCTATTTATCTACCACTTCCTGTGAGGCTGCGCTCACTATATGGTCTCACAAAACCAACCAGTTTGTCAGCTGCTGGTCAAAGTGGATACAACAGTTGAAACATAACATTCAATATGTGGCAAAAGTCTTGCATCCAATTGTTTTGGTACATGCAATTTAAATAAAAAACACTGATACTGTTTGATGCTTCAACAAGTGATATGCACATTATGCTCTCAAATGACTCTTGATTTATTTTGTTCGCTTTGGTGGTTGTGAACAGAGCTTATCTTTTAGCTCAGGAGGAGACCAAGTTTGTTTAAATGTGAAACACTTTTTGGGGGAAACAACATGCTGGATTTGAACTACACATATGGAAACAGCTGCAACGCTATCAACGGTGTTCACAAACTCTGTGTGCATTAAAGTGAATACCCAATATATTCACTGTCACGACACACCCCATGTAGTCTCAACAATCATGTTACAACTTTAACATCACATCCTTCATTATGTATGTTGGGCAGGTAGCATTCATGTGTGTGGACGTGCACAACTATTGCTCCGAAGGAATGCTGGTTGCCATCATGCGAATGTGTCAAAGGTGGGGTTGGTACTCTTCCGCAAAAACATTCTTGTTATATTTGTTGAACTTCTTATTACATCCCGACTGCAATAGATGGATCAAATGCTCTGACAAAAAAAAAAAAAAAACATTCGATGGTGGCTGCAGCAGGACTGTAATAAGCCCGTCCAATCATTTGGGTCTAATGCAACGTATTGGACAGGCTCCATGCCTGTTTACTGCCTGTCTGCGTGTCTTCTGCCTGCTCACTCAATGCTCGTCACCGGAATCTTCCACAAGCTGCTAACTTGACAGCTGTGATTACCACTAATAGCCATGTTTGCTGTTCATAGTAATCATTTGGGGGAGTGACTAAAGAGGGTTTGTTAGATTTAGCAGCACTGGATCTAGCGCTGCTTGCTACCTTCACTGGAAAATATTTGGCAACACTCGGCTGTTTTTTTTTTGTTTGGATAATTTAACTAGTTTCTCAAGATTAGCAACCCCAGCTTTAAAGCAGGGAGAAATGTTTAAATTCTGGGTTGGACTGACCTTTGGAGCCTGCAACTTGATTGTTTACCTTGTCTTTGTGGAGAACTGGTCAACCGACTTATTCACTTGCGAGGGAGAAATGGATTTGGTGTCGCTTGGTTGCTGGATGGATGGATGATTGAATGTAGTCAACTAACTACAGATAGTTTTTCGTTAAATCGATACCACTGTTTTGAGGCAAACCATCTTCTTTTTCTCCAGCAATCGATATGACTATGTAATTCGTACTGGAGCTGATCGGCTTTTATACTTGTGCCAAACATGGACGATGACACACATGGACAATGACACACTTAAAGAACAAATTGCAGTTTGATCCAACAGTTCCGTTAGCAAACATCTTGGAGATCTGGTTGCTGCTATTCCCCTGTCAAGCGCTCTCCCCATGCACCCAGTGTGCAAAGAAAGGCCCTTTATTGATACAGCTTTTAAAAAAGAAAAGAAAAGACTTGTCAAATGTGATGTGAAGCAGTCAATCCCCCCGTCTCCACACCAACAACCTCAGCTGAGAAGTCTGATTGTCTCAGGAGCTCTGTTCTGTAAACAGGCATAGAAGGCAGGGAACCAGGCGGCCAGTGCATAAATAAAAAAAAATACGAAGACAGGAAAAAAGAGCATCCCTGTGAGAACGTCTGGCTAAAAATACATCCTGTCTTTGCCTCTCCAAGGTCATTCTGTCATTTTGATTTGATTGGAACACAGCGGCTACAGCCCTCTTCCTCCTGAGCCTCACTAACAAGCGTGGCATTACTCTGCTTATAGCGATTGCTCAAACGTCTTCTGAAGCAGTTATTATGCCCGTACATTCATTTTGTCATAATGCCTGTCATCTGTTGACCAGGTAAACTGGAGGACAACTGACGTAGTAAATAATTTGCAGAATACTGAATACTTTATCCTCTTTTTGATCTAATCAACTGTACATCTGTGCGTTCAATTAGGAACAGACATCACTCTTGTTCGAGTACAGCTGACGCACTGAATGCCGACTCTATTCCTGTTTCAGTCTGATGAACATCTGTTTCTTGAGGACGGAATTGCAAGGGAACTAACAAATGCTTGTTTACACTGGTGGCTGCTTGCCTTCTGGTGATCATCAGCTGCAGGTCATAGTCTACCGAGAGTTTTATTGAACGCATCACCTTGTAAATATATGAGGGGTTTGCTCTGCTGACTCACTGTTGCCATAGGAGAATGTCTCTAACATTTAAAAGCTACGACGCTTCTGTGTACATATTAGCGGAGAAATAAGCTTCCAAAATATATGTATTATTTTTTTTTAAACAGAAACGCAAGCCGGTATTGAATCGATGTGTCCAACATCTGCTGGACCCATGTGACCGTGAGACGGTAGTGGATGGCATGTGCAGCAGCACAGTGAGTCAGACGCACCAGCGTATAGAAAGCGGGGGTTTCTCAGATATTTCCCAGAGCCGTGATACACATGTTGACTCAGCCGTAAAAATTCATGCCGCTGGTGTGAAGGAACAGAAATCTGAAAAAGAAAAAGAAAAAAGACAAGCCAGGTTATTCACACGTGACAAGTACAAAACAGGTAAGGCTTTGGAAGAGAGTATTGCCCAACACTAAACATACTATATGTGGAGATATTCCCTTGCTTTATGCACATGTGGCGTGACTCAAACACGTGTACACACACGTTTGTCACAAATGGAGTGTGTCTCTCTGACTTCATGAGAAAGATTTCTCGGTTAATCAATTACTGCCTAAGTACTCTTGAACAAGATCCCCTGTATATAATCTTGGGGAGCCTTTTTTTACATTCGCTACAGCTACTGTGAGACAACACCAAAGGCAGTCATTTCCCCTTTCTTTGTCTACTCTAACCACGTGAAAGCTCCATTCAGATAGTACGTGTGAATCTACATATTTCATTTGTGCATTTACAATTCCTCCTCTATGATGACAACCTGGCCACAAGAACAACAAAACCCAAATGTGACGCTCGCCGTGTGGGCAGGCTAGGGAGGAGGGAAGCAAAGTTTCTGCATGGTAAGAAGACTTAGTCAGCCACCCCCGTGCAGCTTAGCTGGCTGATCGACACTAACTCACAGCTGCTGCTGCTGCTGCTGCTGCTGCTACCGCGCATGCGGTTATGCTCGAGCTAAGTCAACTGCACAAATACAACACGTGAGATAAAAAGTGGAAGAAAAACAAATCCTCCACAGATATTTGTGAAAAAAAGACCGGATATGTGACATGAAACTCAAATCAGAAAGAGGAAGCAGGCTATGAACTGAGTTGGGTGGTTTGAAAAAGTGAAACAAGGTCCTCACGTCTCTGAATGTAAAAATGTTTTCTAAATAAACCCTGTGATAATCTGATGTAGAGGGGGTTTGACCTTCAGAACTGAGACTAAAGAAACAAACCAAAAAATATAATTGCAAGAGACATATAACCAACAATAAAATACAACTATCCAGCTTTTGTCCAACAATGTATGCCACAGTTTCAGCCTAAAGTTGATCTCTTTATTATCATAATGCCTCTATTTGTTGCGATAAATTCAATCTGTTTATTCAAGAGGATCTGGAGGATATTGTTGGCAAATACCATTTTATGCAGGTACTTTGTTGAATTGACCCCCGCCCTGAATGGAGAGTACTCGTACATGTTCTGAATGGATGTGTGCTGTAGATAAATGGACAGGCAGGGACCCTGGCAGAAGAACACAGAGTAGGCAGATTCATGGCCAGACAGTAGAAATCTGTCAGCCTCCTGGCAACGTGAGAGGACACCTGGAGGTAATGCAAGCAGCCCTCCCCAAACTGCACCTCTCGCTTTCTCCTTCTTTCTCTTCATCTCTCTGTCCCATCCCCCTCCCACCCCCTCCTCGTGACTCATCACCAGAACCTTAATCACCAATGAGTGGGTACTGCCTCTCCTTCCACGAGGCAGAGGTGCTGAGGTAAAAACTGTGCTGATCCTCTGCTGCCCCCTGCTGGACGCCGTGACATGTAGCCGTCTGAATGCATGCACTTTAAAAGGGGCACTCCACCAATTTTACATGTTAAAGTCAATTTACTAGTCACGTACTATTTGGCCTGTTTTATAAGGTCTTGGGGCTCCGGGAAAGCTCTGTTCAGTCTGAAAAAGTAACTCTGATGACATGGGCATTCATCAGGCAAGGAGGGGCTGACTAAAAGCACCACTTAGGTGCATTGTGGGAAGTGTAGTCAGTGTTTTTGTCGCTTTTCGGGATTTTTTTTTGGATATATCTTGGCTTCGATCAGTTGCATGCAAATCACCCAATGGAAATATAATTTCCGGAAAGCTAATTTAAAGCGGCATATTAATATTTTTTTAATGAATAAAACTGAAATTGAGTTGTTGACTGATACATGCTGGTGTTACGTCCCCTGACTTAACTCCGCCCCCTTCTTGTCTGCCACGCCCCCTTTGCAGCTCCTGGAGCACCTACACCTGGGAGGCATCAATCAATCAGTGGGCTGGATATAAACTCCAAGACCCAGATACTTCCCTCTCTTTCCCTCTCTGAGCTGCGAGCAGTCGGACCAGTGTCATGGTGCCTGTGTGCAGGCTACCAATGGTCATCATTTTTGGGGAAGCTTTGTAAGTGTTTGCTGCTATTTTTGTTGTTTCTGTTTTCTCCTATTTTGTGAATAGTCAGGGTGCTCAGTATTTTCTTTCATTTTGCTGCGGTAGGTCAGTTGGCCTTATTTTTTAGCTAGTGTTGGGGTTTTGCTTTATGGTTTGGGCCCCTGGGAGACCCTGACACCTTTTGCTTCCATTTTAGTTGGTTTAACCTACCTGTGTTGATCAGTAAATTGTCAAATTTCACTCCCCTTTATTGCGTTTTTTTTTTTTTTTCCACCTTTGGCAAGGTTGTGTAGATAGGCCGTAACAGCTGGAGTTTTCAATACCTGTGCTACCACAAAGGAGAATTTTAAGTGAAATTATATATCTCATGATTAAAACCAAATTGTTGCAGCTGTTTAACATTGTTTTGAGCTACTGAAAAGTTAAACAAGCCAACTTTACTGCACTGTAACTTTATTTAAGTCATATGTAAGCTAACGTTAGTGGGGTTTATAAAATATAATTAAAGCTGATTTTACATTATACATTATGTAAAACATTTCTTGAATTCAGCTCAATGTAATTCAAAACTGTACATGGTCTTTATTATGTAAAGGTGTACTATTATTTATTTAGTAGATATTAACGGGAGTCAGTTTTTACAATGGCTGGATTGTTAGATACTACTAAGGAGAATTTTTTTTTTTTTTCTTCTGAAACAAACCCTGTGGTTTTTAGTTCACTTCCGTCAACTGGTTTATATATGAGTATTTATCGGCTCGATTAGTTTTGGTTTTAGCAATGTCTCGGCTAAATATGTGACCTGACATTGTTAGTCTGGGATGGTGTTGGTAATTTGGCATTAGATACAGTGTGAGATCATAATAACGGGGCTGAAAAATGGAGCTCTGAATCTCCTGCTGCGGTCTCTGTATCGCGGATGGACGCATGGGACTACTAATGATGGTGAACTTGGAATTTCGTCAGCACAACAACGGGCATAGAGTGAACAAAACACTAACCCACTTAACATACATAATATTATATATATATATATATATATATATATATATATATATATATATATATATATATATATATATATATATATATATATATATATAATTTAACGGGAGGAAATGGCACTCCATTTGTTTCACTGACTATTCTCCAGAAATGTACCTTACCATTGATGCTGCATGGTCTAACCCAGGGGTCAGCAACCTTTCCTAGCCAAAGAGCCATTTTCCCCTTTTTTTTTTTCACCAAAATAATGTGTCTGGAGCCACAAAAGCTATTTGATATCTGTGTGTGTGCAAAAACTATAGTTTGTTGTAGTTATGACATTATAGAATAAAGACAATTCTTGACATTGTATTGCTATTTTACCTGTTTATAACTATCAAACTCTTATAAAGAGGAGAGAGAAAAAGAATCATGTGTCGGCTACATTGAGGTCATTTAAGATCACCACTTTGCAGACTTGAATACCTATCAATATTTGTAGCTGAAGTGGTAGTGTTTGTCCCTGAACTCAAAGGTAGCAGGTTCAAGCCCCACATGAGGTTTATATTTTAAAACGCATATTGTTTTGCTACTTTAAGACTGAGCGTCCACACTCCCGAGGACGGATCCGTCTTTACTAGCAGACGCCTCACTGTCTCATGAGCTGCCACAGAACCAGCAGCAGTAGTTGAGTTTGGCGACTTGATCCACTTCCTGAAAGTCTATCTACTTTGCTCAGTTTGCTGCAGCAGTTGAGGAATCGCTCTTCTGCAGCTTGATACTTTTCAGCAGATGCTGTGTATTTGTTCTGGAAGGGTCTTTCAACATTACATGTTTTGTTGTTTGATCATTTCTCGCCATCCACGTGAATCGTGTAGATCCAAAGAGTCTTGGTTTTTGGGGGTCAACTGGCCGGCCAGCGTTTCTGAGATTGGAGTGAGACACGGAGAAAAGTTGATGTGATCTTCGCAATGAAACATCTTTGTGTCGAGTCTTGGCCAATCAGTGTTAAGATGTCAACAGCGGCTTCATTTTTTTTTTTTTTAATGGCAAGCTAGTCAGCTTGCTATTACGTTAGCTAACGTTTTTGGGAGACAGCGAGTGATTACTGGCAGCGTCGAGTCCGTGGCAAGCGTGTGGCAGGCATCAGCCAGGAGAACGCCGACTCAGTGGCACCTCCTTCACAATAAGATATCGCGCTTCAACAACTCCAAACTATGCAATAAAAGCTCCGTAATTTCAATTTGAGTGTGTACCACCACCTGCTGGATGTTTTGTTAAACTCTTCTCATGTCAGTCACTTGCTAAACACCAGCTGATGCATGACTTTAAACAATTATGCACACATATGTTGTATATAACAATTACTATCATAACACACAGTGCGGAGTAAGAGTTATATTACAAATGCAAGTATTCATGACTGAAAGCTGTCACACTGGACCCACGACACCAAGACCTCTGAGCTCTCGGGAGGGTCCCCTGCATCGGCCACACTCCCAAACTGTAGTCTCAATGTCTTCAGGTGTGTGACTTATTCACAGAATAAAAAACAACTTTGAATTAGAGAAAATTATCAGGAGCTGTCGGCAGTGAGCCACTCCTTCTTAGAAACAAAGGAGTGGCTCACTGCCGACAGATCTCCTGTAACACCAGAGAAATCAAGGGTCTGAAGAAACTCTCATCCAAAGGCTGAAGGACGCGAGACGTATGGGGTGGCCGCTCCCGGAAGTTGATCCACCACGTCTGGCCAAGCCCGGTCTTGGGGGCTGCCTGATGGTGGTGATTGTATATGGCCGGAGCGTGGGCCAGGACCTGAGGCTTCGTCAGTGGAAACCCATGACTGGCAGAGTACAAGAGGTACACCAGGGAATCCTCATCTGCAGGGGTGAGGAATGTCTTCTGACCAGGCCCACAGTCAGAGGACACCCTTCCACTGACTCTGTCACCCAGGCTGGACTTCGGGACCCCAAACTGCTGGGCTGCCTGCTGAACAGTGAGCATGCCTGCTTTCACCTCCAGTCCGGCCTGCGCCATGGCCTCCTGGGTCCTCTTCCTCTCCCTCTTCCTCATCTGCAAATACACATTCATTTTGGCACAGTCAGAAATGAAATTCTAAATTAGTTTTAAATGTCTTAATGTTGATGCATTCTATAAATTGCCAGATTACTGTGTATGTAGAGCAGATTTACAATTTCTATATCCTTCTTTTCTTGATCCTCCTGTAAAGGAAAACTCTCTCACAGACATGTTACCTACCTTTTTGTTTCTTTAAAGTCTTTTGCTTATTCTTTTCTGTTTATTCTATTCTCCTTGCTATCTTTCATTTCTACCTCCATAAATATAAAATAAATCACACAAGAGAGAAATGTACTCAACAATATTACATGTTGGTGAACCATATATCACCTAGCACTGTATTATATTGGAGGTGTATCTACACAAAACAATATTTCTAATCATAAGAGCCACTGCTGACAAATGTCTCTCACTCTCAAACACACACAACATTATTTGCATAAAGTATTAGTAAGATCATTGTGCATGAAAAGCCAGGCTACTGTAATGTGGCCTGGCTTATGAAAAACATTTGATTATGTCTGTCTTTATGTTTCAGATCTACAAACAGCTGCCTACCTTATAGCGCTCCGATTATTTGTTCGTTTTTCTCGCTGTCGCAACTTTTTTCTCAGACATCAATCATGTTTGTCTGACCCCCTCCCTTCCTCCCCTTGACTACAGATCATGTTACATATGATGGTGTATTTTTATTGGCTAGACAAAGTAGTGTAAAGTTAGCGTTAAAATACACTCATATGCTAACTCATATTAGTAGTAGGATGACATTACAGAGATACTTTTCAGAGTAAAGATTGTCGTCCGAGCGTTCTTACTGCTTTCTCATCAAAGTCACTTTCCTATAGTATTTAGACATGTAAACGTCCATATATGTTCATGACGTTTAACACATAGATTCTTTGATATGTATAAAGTAATACTACTTACACTTTTCTGCCGATCGCCGAAGAAATTGGCAGGAAAAAAAGACCGGAAACTGCTTCACGTCGGCTACGTCCGGTATACGCTAATGGGAGCTAACAGCGTCCGAGATAAGCGCTTGTGACGCTACACATGAGAGGACAAGTGGTGATTTCATCCAACTTATATTTTAATAAAAATAAATTCTATATTAGTTTCCTCCATAGGGTGCCGCAGGTTGTAATTAAACAAGACTTTTGGCACCTTCTCATGCCTACTGGAGTTTATATAGGGGAGAGATGCAATCCCATTGAGTTCAGCTGAGGCCAATTAAGCCTGTTCCCACCACTCCCCTACTCTTTGCCTTCTGCAGCTGAGCCCAACCACGCCCCACCACCACACGTGTATTTCTATAATAAAGCCAAGAAGGATTTCTCACCTTTGATGGAGATAGTCAAGGTCCCCTGCATACCGTACACCTCCCCCTTGTTGACCCAATAGAGGGTTGGCTTGGAGAAGGCTGGAGGCACAGCACCTTTGTTCTCCAGGCTTTGTCACTGGCAGGATGTGCAGGCTGTAATTATGGGGAAAGAGAAGAGGCGAAAAAGTTGTGTAATGGAGTCTACCTGCAGGCGGGTCTCGTCCTCCTTATGTCCCAGGATTGTGCCACAAACTACTCCAGTAGAGCGCCCCCCTCGCTGTTCAGGAAGGCACAGCCGTACCTGGAAACGAATTGGTGGAAAAGCATGGTCAGATATCAACCTGAGCCCTTGTCATGTGTAAATTATTTTGCGTCCTTACCTCCACCTTTCTTAAACTCCAGGTGTCGTGTCTCGTTGCCAAAGTAAGCTCCATAATTGAGCTCCTGGCAGCTGGCGATGTCCTGTTGGCTGACCGACTGGTGTCATAGAGGGGAAACGGGTGTATCCTCGTCTTATACGGTCTGGTTTTGGTCTGTGGCTGAGGACTCGGGTGTGAATCCCAGCGGCTTCTCCTTGGGCGCTTCAGGCCACCACAGGGCTTTTTTTGATGACGCTTCACACCATGACATATCCCCTTCATAGTCCTCGACATTAAATGTTTTGGGCTTCCGGGCCGGTATAAATAACTTGAAAAAAAACTATGAATTTTCCAGGTCAACGTGCTAGTTTTTGCACACTGTAAGTTGTCTGGAAGCTTATTGTGTGTGTGATTTAGCATTAGATACAGTGTGAGATGATAATAAGAGGGCGTCAGTGTGTGCTAAATAGATGAATGAACATGCGGAGGCTTGATAAATCATTAAGTCAAGGTTGATCAAAACAATGATCAATCAAAGCCGTGAGGCATAGCATGGGAGCAATGCTGCCACTACGCTGATGATGACAAAGCTTACGAGTGTGTGCAAATGTACAGCAGTGAACCGAGCATCTTACCTTTCACTGCTGCGCTGCTGAAAGTCAACCTGTGCAAGTGTCGAAACTCTAAATGACAAGGACCGTACACACCTCGTGTTTTGTTTTGGGTCCAGCCGAACCTGGGCCCTCTTTAAAAAGCTCAAACGACACAATTCAAATAGTTTGATAAATTTCATACGTAGGACTTTTCCTATTTTTATGAGGATTGTTTAATTTTGCCATTTTATACCTGTCATAAGAAGACCATGAATATTAATGCTGTTCATCTCCCTGCCTAAGGGGGGTGCTGTTATATTGTTTTCTCACATCTCTGTTTTGTTCAACCTTGTCTTTGCCTGTTTACTGGTAGGGAGATAGGTAAGACACCTGTACTTTCTTTTGTTTCTTTCTTTGGCTAGGGAAACAAGCTTACTTTCAAGGATTGTTTTGTTTGTTGTTTTGGGCTAAGATCACCTGGATGATTTATTTGCTACCAATTTAAAAAAAAAAGAAAAGGAAAAAAAAATACAAATTGTGTACTGTATCACCGCAGCATTGGTCCTTATTTGAGAGGTGAGGAGAAGGGAAGACCTGTCGTTATGCTGCGCTCAGGTTTCCCCTAGACCGGGCGTAACAACCTCCCCAATAACCCCCAAACATAAGTCATGTCACTATGTAATGATGATGATGATGATAATAATACACATTTATTTCTCTGTAATTGACTTTTTGCCACATAAATATGTAAACACAGTACTTTTTTTGAACATGTTATTACCGTGTTAACGCATTCATTCATTAATGCTGACCATTATTTTATTGAGCATTAATGCATCCAGCAAATCACCCACCCAAACAAACGGAGAGGGGAGGCTTCGGCCGACTACGTTGGATGCAGCGTGTGGGAGAAATACAGATAAACAAAAGCAAGACAAGCTAACAAATGCCACAGCGAAGTGGAAAGCTACAAACTGCATGACGATTAGTATTGTGGAAGATGTCGGTCTGAGGAACTATTAGGATCGAAAATGTTTCTGCTGGTACCTGTTCAGAAATAAAACAGATTTATAAATGTTGCTTGGAAAGGTGCCTGTTATGATCGTGGCGTTGGAATCTGAGGGTAACTTTTTTTTTTTTTAAATAACAAACTAGATAAAACATGAATGCAGTGGCAAATAGCGTTGGTTTTATATTTTATTACATTAATGTTTAAATATTTGAACTGATACTGTGTAAAGGCAATACTGCTGTTTAAAAAGCACCTTGATTAAAGTGTTAGCAAACCAAATGTTATTGCACTTTTCTTCATATAGCGGTAGTTTTCAAATAAAAGTGTGCAATACACTACTTTTTTGTTAATTATTGAATTTTGCAATGCAATTAATTGCGAAAAAACTTGCGATTAAAAATTGGAATTGTTGCCCAGCATATATGTGTGTGTATGTGTGTATATATATATATGTGTGTGTGTGTGTATGTATATGTATATGTATATATATATATATTTTTTTTTTTAATAAAAAAAGAAACCATGATCGTGGCCCGTTATCCAAAATGCTTACGATCCCTAAACCTAACAACACTTTGGACCAGGTGAGATGACCACCTCTCCATGATGACCCAAATATAGTGCTTCCTACATAAAGAAATTACATTTTGCCAGAGAACCTAATAGGAAGGAATTCTCCTTAAAATGTAGTTGGAAAAACAATCTACTTTGTTGTACAGGGTCCAAAATACTCTAATCTAGTTTTAGTCCTATTATTACAGTTGCTAGATAGCTTAATTGGTGCATATTCCAAAGATTTGTGTTTGAATTTATGTATTCCTGGATGAGAATACTAATATAGGCAAAATATGATGAAGATACATTTAGTGGAAGGAGAGGGGGGTCAAAACGGGCCCTCATCTCACTAACCCTGGCAGGTTAATCCGGTCCTGCACACAAAGAGTTTTGCCTCATTCATTAAAGTTCATCTCTTTTTTTTTTTTTCATGTCATTTACTGACTAAATAGTGGAATATTTCCACTGACTGAGGAAGTGAAGCAGATCACTGAGCACAAACAGTGTGCTGTGCAACTGTCACACGTTACCTGCACTGGTGCTCATTTAACATTATAAAGCAGTATGAGCCCGTTGCAAGTGCACGATAATTACTATAATCAGAGCGTAATATCATGAAAACATTATAGAGCTCTAGTTTATTTAATGAGTTGCTGTTAAACGACCACTTGAGGTCAGTGTTGTTCTAAGTTAAGAGCAATGTTCAGCCCCGGTTGTATCTACGTCCTGAATCTCAGGTCAACGACTGCGAACACATCCAGTGACCTCAGTGCTGCTTCAGCATCAGAGGAGCCAGGACTGAGATGACGATATGACGCTGAGCGTAAGCGGTGACAATCTGATGGCGTCGGAAACAAAGGCCGTCAGAAGCATGGAGCAATGTCTACGTAATAGTTTCCATGCAACTGAAATACAATGGGGGAATAAGTCTTTCAGTAAACCAGCAGTAACTGTAACATAAACATGAAACTGGATTTTTGAAATGGAAGGAAAACAGATGAAACACTACAGCAGAGAGCTGCTGGAGGGCATGAATGAATCACACCAAATGGTTTCATGTCAGTTTTGTGTATTCAAGTAAATGGGATTTCAAGCCAAATCCTCCAGATGCGAAGAACGGTTTTGTTTGTGGAGCCGAGTACAGTGGACGTGAATAAGAGCTGCGATTACACCACATTTCATCCTCTAATTGGGATGTTTCCTATGAAATGGTTGGTAAGATGGTCTAATTTTCATTAGAACCTTCCTGAGGAAGACTTCTGACATACACTGGCTAACTATTTTAAAATTTCAGAAATTCGAATTTTTATCTCCTTTTTAAAACCGTCTTCACAGAACCAGGACATGTTTCGGTGTGAATGTCCACCTGAGCAGAGAAGGAAGTCGCTCTCCCTCTGTGTTGTTATCAGAGCTTCTCCTTGCTTGGTGGATATAACCGCGATGGCCACGCATGCTTTTAGTGCATGTGAGCGTAACCAACTGCCTAGCTCGCTCTGCACTGCTCGGCTAGAGCCGATAACGGACAGCGTGGTGGCGGAAGCGTAGCACCCTCCCTCCCAGGTAAACATTGATAGTTCTGTCAGCACGCTCGCACTATTAGCAGTGCTAGCACCGTTAGCTACGGGTCGCCGGCTCAGCCGTCGCCATGTTGAGAGCCGTAGAGAGGCAATCTAAAGGCTCCCTCTACGGATCTCCTCTGCTGCGCTTCAGTACAAGGGACAGCAAGGGACGACAACACTCGTACCCACGCGATAAGCAGCGCTGTCCATGGTTCTGAAACGTTCCGATAAACAATGCATGTGATTGGTAAACGTCAAATTGCATCGCAGCAGTCAGTGGGAGGGCCCAATATAATTTTGCTAATTTAAAGCACACAGTTTTACATACAAACTGATCCAATTCAGGCTTCTATTCATGAAAATATTATATATCAGACTCCAAGACTTGCCCCCTCCTAATTTTTGCAGCTTATCTTTGTGCAAATAAACACAGTTTGATTCATTCCTGACACCTTTGCTCCCGTGTAGTCTTACTACAGTCCTATACACGCCACTTCAACGTTTGGAGATCAAGGCTTGAGAGACCTGCCATGCGTAGTTACGGATGCCAAAAGATCTCACTTGACAAATGCTCTTCAGGGGAGGGATTTCGGGAACAGTATCTTAATTGTTTAGTCTATAACATCAGATGAATAGAGAACAATGCCCGTCCCAGTTTCCCGAAGCCCAGGGTTAATATTCTGTCGAACGATTAATCGTTTCCGCGCTACATCTGTTCCCAACAATAGCGGCCTGTAATTACGGCATGAGCAGGATCAAAGCTGGGTGTTTTGGACATAAATAGCCACTTCACATTGAATGTGAGGAGTGGCTGTGAGGTCTTGGGACTCGGGTTGGTGACTTAGCTGACTCGGTATGCCCCCCGGGAGGGAGGGGGGGAGAGAGAGAGGGGGAGAGAGAGAGCCATTGACCCGTGGCTAGTCTTCCTCCAACGACGGCGCACCTCACATATTATCACCCAAGTGAGTCATCAACAGCACGTCAACATCGCTGAGGTTCTTCATGCCAATCTTCCTATTGCTTTTTTTAATCCCTCAGCGTGCCTTGTTTGAGCAATTGCCTCCCCCCGCCTTCTTTTTCTCTCTCACTCTCTTTTGCTTTACCCCCCCTTCAACACACACGCCATCCTCCCCTGTATGCTTCCATCACATTCTGCTGAAAGATTTGGAGGTCTGCCAACAGTGTTACACTGCTGCCATGTGTGAATATGGCAACTGTGTGTGTGTGTGTGTGTGTGTGTGTGTGTAGGCCTCTGCCTGCATGAGTGTGCACAAGCAAGTGTGTGCGGATGTGGGTGTGCGTGTATGTGCACCCACTGCAGCGTGTTTTGTGAACATGTGAATTCAATTGACGTTGAAGGGAAGAATCAGGAAAGTGTGTGTGTGTGTTTCAGGACAAATGGATGAATGGGCAACTGGCTTCACTGCTTTTAGGGCCGTGTGTGTGTGTGTGTTTGTATGTGTGTGTTTGTGTGAGAGAGAGTGAATGAATGTGTAGCAAAGAGTGAAAGAATGCGAGAAAAAGAGGTATTGGATGGGTGTTGTCTTACAAGCAACAACAGCACATTGCAGAAAGAGGCATTTTCAACCAATTTATTAATCCTTTTAGGCAATGTTCCCTGTTCAGAAATGCAAATTGAATCAATCTGAGTCTGACTTTTAAGACTTTCAAGTGGGATTTAATTAGAAGCCGAGGCGCACAGTTTTAATGAGAGAGGGGGTGGAGAGAGAAGGAGAGACAGAGCGGGAGAAAACGGGGGAGAAGGAGGGGAGGGGGTGTTTTAATGCTACTCCTGCAGGATCGGGGTGAAGGACACAAACCCGGCGCTGACGGCTTTTCTTAAAAGAAGAAATTCCACACTTCCATCTGTCCATCCGTCCCCGCCGCCCTTCACCTTTGACTCGGCTGTTTACGCCCAGGGAGGGGTTGGTGCTCGGGGTCTGTTTGGTGACACTAAACAAGCCGATCCACTCCAAACACACACATCGCCCGCAGCGGAAAAATCACCCCACTTCCCCTGCCAGTGGTTCGGCTCTCCTTTTCTTTTTTTTGCAATCTCCATCTCTGAATCCTTTGTCCTTTTGTGTTGCTGTTATTTACTCCAATGCCATTTCTCTTTCCTCCTCCTCCTCCTCCTGCTTCTATTCCTCGCTGAGATTCTCTAACCCTCCTCATCATCCTCCCATCATTTTCCGAGCCCTAAGCTGACTGAGCCTCCCAAAGCCATCAGGTCTGATTGTCTGATCTCGAGGCATCGAGTCCGCCGGCTGAAATGAAAAATGAGGATTCCTCTCAGCCTCTATTTTTTATTCTGTTTTCATTCTCTCTTTCATTCGTCTCTCATCGGTCTCCCCCTTTTTTCTTTTCCCACCTCTCTTTCCCACTCTCTATCACGCCTCTCTCTCTCACACACACACACACACACACACACACACACACACACACACACCTCAGTTGGCTCTTTCACTCATATTTCTTCACCCTTTGTGGCCCTCCTCTCGCCTGCCAATCTCACCCCATTCCTCCTCTTGTTTCCGTTCATTTCTGCCCTCCGTCCTCTGCTGGTTTGACTGGCAGCTGCACTGGCACGGGAATTAAATCTGATTCTGATATGTGAGGGGAGCTGGGAAGGAGCAGTATTGGGTGAGGTTTTAGATTAAAGCCCTCAAGTTACAGCAAACATTGCGTACAAACCGGGTACCAAGAGAACACATATACCAATAAATACAAGCGAAGACGTACAGGAAAAAGGGGGTAACATCATTTAGGGATTAAATTACACTTCAACTACTTTTAAATTACCTTTAAAATAAACTTTAATACACTATGTAACTACAGTTTGAAGAGGGTGAACAAGGGGCCGTTTTATTTTGCTCGCTGCATACTGCTTTTGTCTTTTTTAAGTACAATTTCCCAAAGTAATTTTTTGTAAGTATATCATTTTAAACTAAGTGATAATCATTTGATTTTATCAACACTGTTCCTGCAATACTTGTGTTCAACAGAGACTTATAAATAAATTACACTAAGTTGCTACACCCTTTATTCACTAACCTTTCACCTTCTTGCCTTGTACTCACCTAGACCCGATAAGTATACTGATAATTAGACAATCAATTGCGGGATGAAAACTAAAGCCTTAACGATCATTGCTTTGTTGGCTGTAAACCCTTTTAATACAGTGGTCAGTGGAGTTCTTTAAAAAGACTCTTCTCTAATACCACTGCTCCCCTTCAGCTTACTTTTGTTGATAAGATATGGTGTCTTTCACTTTCCTGTGACCTTGCAACCGATAATTACAGCCCAAGGATCATCATAATGCCCGAGAAAATCAGTAATGCTTTATGGTAATGTTATTATTTTCTCGGCAGCAAGTAGTGTAGCAAATTTATTTCTGATCCCTTCTAAATATCAATTGAAACATCCACAAAGTAAATCCCAACCTGATCTCCCCCTCCGGAGATGTGTTTTAGATGTCCTCTTATATTGAGCTAAAACTCTTTGAGAAATGGCAGAGAATATGACTCCCCCTGGGTGGAAAGAGCTCCGCAGCTTTGATTTTACTGTGCAAAGACTCGGGGAGAACAGCGATCAATCACAGTTGCGACGTGGCTCGTAACAAACTTCTGAAGGGACCAGAGGATGTGGTGATTAACTTACAAGGTGGCACGGGACGCGGTGTGGTGTGAAGAGTTAAGAGTCACTTGTACCCCACAAGCACAGCACAACAATCTGTAAACACCGCGCTGACAAAGGCCGACTGAGTTGTCACCTTTATAAAGTTGTTGCAGCTATTATGTCAGCAAACAGTTGCTTACCTTGTTGTTCACACATCGAGCAGACATGGAGCAACATTAGCATTCCTTTGGAGTCGTGTTCTGCCAAGCCTGATAAAGCCCAATAGTCCCTCTCCTTACCTCTGTTTTGGTCTCCTCCAAACACCGAGCGAAATATATCTGGCTCCTTGGTTTCTGAGGGCTAAACGGTATGATCGTTAGCTAGTTGCAATGCGACCCTTTCCTGCTGGGTAGTGTACAGTGGTTTTATGAGATTTCTTCTTTTTTTGCAGCTGGAATTCATGAAAGCAAAGTTTGCAGTTAAGAAATCCAAAACTAAGAGCGAAAAGTGGCTAAAAAGTTCAGCGGCTGAGTTTCACAGAGTACACAAGCAATGTTCTCCTAGATCAGTGGTTCTCAAATGGGAGTACTAGTACCCCTGGGGTACTTGAGATTTTAAATATATATATTTAAAATTAGCATCAATTCAAAAATCCTTTAAAAATAGTTATTTAATAAATATTCAATGATATAAGTGTAAGTTCTTAAACTGAATTGTATATATTCTATATTAAATCAGACACTGATGGCACAGCGCTCGGTATTACATAGCTTTTTCAACCAAAAATACTTTGCGCTGGTCAGGGTGTATTTGGCTGAAAAAAATTCCACATGAGTACATCACTGAAAAAAGATTGAGAACCACTGTCCTAGATGAGAGTCCCATGTTTGACCCATCCATCCACCCGACCTCTATCTTTGTGGACTTTAATTCAACTTATTTGTGAAACTGGGAGAAATATGTTCCCTAGTAATGTAATTGCGTTGTACGGTAACATCTTTTTTTAGGCGACCGGGCAGTCACCTTTAATTGATTAAACCTTTGCTCTAACATCTAACATGATGTCATGAATATGACCTGACTGAGAGCAATTTCAGGCTGAGAGGAGGTTGACAGCCAAGCCAAAATGTTGTCTGGGGCCCCAGAAAGCATTGCTCCTGTCCAGGGTTGGAGGCGAGGTGAGGCGGGGGTGAGGCTGCCAGGTGTCAATGTGGTAGATGAGCTGGTGGTGTGTAAGGCGCGAGGTGATGGAGTGTGTGAGGTCCGGTCTATCGCTGTCATTAATAACCCAGACAGGCCTGCCAGCACCTTGGAGCCCCGCTCTCATACATAACCCCTCAGAGCAGCCGCCAGGGCCCCTACATTGGCCCCTGAGGACGCACACATACACACAGTGGCAAACTAGTCTGCCTACTGACGTTGACATGATAGAGAGGAGACATGCGTACTGGCGAGAATAGCGCTACATCTGGAGTGGAAAAAAATGCCTCAGCAGAAAATACAAGAAGTTACGGTGCTCGGATATGTGACGTTCGTACATATTTCTCCTTCCCATCACCGGGTCCATTCACCCGAGACAGACAAAAGAATACAAAATGTGAGGGAGCCCCGGCAGAAGTGGCTGCTCTTGTCTTTGTCACAAAGCAACACTTCTTCACCATTTGCGCACCCATGGCGAGAGGAACTCTTACAAATCAAGACCCAACACGTACGCCGCGTCATACGTCAAATCGGCATTTGTCTCGCCTCTCGGTCTGTTGACAGTTAAATCTTATTTCACGGATCTGCTTTAAGCGGCGGAATGCTTGAACACTATTCAGGTCCAGGCTGACCTCGGACGACCCAGCCTTTGGAGTTTTAAAACCCCGTTTCTATGGGGGGGGGGAAGTAAAGATACGGCAGAGAAGAAGGTGGACATCCAGATGGAAGAGGGGAGGGAGCGCAAATATACCCAGATACACTTACTTTTACCTCCACATCAGATTCGATCACTGGGTAGCTCCCCTTTTACCTTCCCTGCCTTTGAACATTGCCAAGCTGTCCTCCAATGTACCGACAGGCAGGGGGAGAAACATATTAATGAGAGGAATTGGTGGATGGCAAATAATGGAGAAAGAGAGAGTGAAGGTGGAGTAGAAGACAGGAGGGCAACAGAGGACTTGCCATAGGAGTGTGTGTGTGTTTGTGGTAGGAGGGAAAGGCTCCTCTCCGACGGAGCTGGGGAGATATAGATGGATAGGAGAGGAGAGAGGAAGAGGCTTTAATGAATTAATGACTGTTCTCACAACTAGATTGCTCCTCTCTCTCGCTCTCTCCGGCTCAGACGCAGCCGATGAAATAATAAATAAACACATGAATAAGTGAAGAGGCCTGGATGAGACGGCATTCCGGAGGGGGAGAAGAAGATGGGAGGGAGGGGGGGAGGGGGAGAGAGGGGCGGTAAGGCGGATAGGCACGCGGTGAGCCTCTCTGGTGATTTGCTCCAACATCAAGCAGCTGGAGGTTACTGAAAAATTTAGCAATGTGCGGGGAGCTGGTGAATGCTAATAGCACAAACTGACTGCCCCCCCACACACACACGCACGCACACAAACACACACACTCATTCCTCCACCGTCCGCCCCGCCTGCACCCACTCACTCCGGTGCACTCCGACCACCTTCAGTCTCCGGTGACCTTGCTCGGCGGCGCGATCGAGCGGCCACCAGCATGCTAACGAGACGCCCGGCTTTGGGTTTTGCAGGGTTGCCAGACGCTGCGGGGCGCGAAGAGGGCAAGTAGGGGCATCAAGTGACATGTTAGCATGGCCGGGGCCCGGAGAGAGATGGGCAGGGTGCCACTTATCCGGGCCAATGAGGTCTATCAGATTTAGACAAGATGGCAGTTAATGAGGAGTTTTGGACTCAAAGCCAACTTCCAAAAACACAAAACTAATTATCATCCAGTTAAAGAAATCCACAGTAGATTTAGTAAAAAATGGTTAAAGTCAAAAGGACAGATTAAAGAATAAGACCTGAATGTTTGACGAAACAGAAAAAAGCTGGTAATTAGACATCCAGCACACCCACACTCCCAACCTTATACTGGTTTGATTAATCAAGACAACCACTTCTCTTTCCATAATCAGTCCAGAAAACTTTCCAAAGTTGTTTTAATATTTGATGTCTTCCATTTGGTAATTTCCCATTGTGAAAATGCTGAGCTTTTTGTAAGGTTACTGTTGAACTTGGCCACCTCCCGCTGTTTGACATCCATCAAATGGTTGGTGCGTAATGACTCGTGGCAAATCAGGATCAAAACCAGTGCGGCCGTTAAAAAGGTCTCAGCTAACACCTCATTTAAGAATAAGAAAAGAGAACAGGTCATAATTCTGTCTTTCTCCCAATCACCGGCAGCGGTTTATTCATTTCTTCAAGAATTCCTATAGAATAGCCGTTTACCTGCCAGCGCCAGTATTAGCACTTCAGCACCGTGACCTGAGTGCAACCTCACTGTAGCACAGAGAACCAAAATGGTTATTAATTTGTACGCTCAATATAAACCATAGTGACCTTAGAATACATTTATTCAATCCATCACACTATCAAAGCCAGTGAGAAGAACTTAAAAGAAGTTTGGAGCATTTCAAATGATCCTAAATGTGTTTTTGAAGCTCAGTTATAAATGTATGGAGAACTTGCTCCTAAAGGGAAAGTATTTCAAAGCTTGCCAAAGACCCAATTTTGGTAAGAGTGTAGGATTTTTGAAGGTAAGCACGAATGTGTTCTGGCCAGTAAGCTTTCATTAGAAGTGAACAGCCCATGACCCTTTTGTGAGAGCTGTGTCCGTTTCAGAGAACCCTCTGCTGTGTGAGTCACAGTCATTTTCCCTACGAGGCCGTTTAAAAATGAAGGCTTGAATTTCAGCAATTGCAGGGTTTTTTGTGTGACTTTTATGAGTTGGAGCGAAAGAATGGTCAGGGGATTTTCTTTTCTTTTCTTAATTTCTCCTAATTTGACACTAATCTGTTACTTGTAGCACACGTTCAGTCCATTGTGCACATAACTGGAGAAACAGAGAGACACTGCTGTAGCTATGCGCTGTAACTAAAGAAGCTCTGTTTCAGGTTTCACGAAGGCCAAGGGTGAGGAAATACTCCCACTCGTAGGAAACACTGAATTCAACAAAAGACGGATTTAAGAGCGAGATATTCTATTTTTAAAGGCTGGTGAGACGCTCTGACCAAAATGTCCTCATCCCCAGTTCTGGTCCTGCTAACCCTACGGCCCGGATGGCCCCCTGGTCTCAGTCCCCCAGCCCTGGATGCTGACAGACTGGATGGGAGTCTCGGGGCGCCGCCGAGGAGCCCTGGTGACATGATTTACGGGCAGAGCTGCCGGGGTTGCTGGGCGACGTCTCACTGCGGTCCCCCGCCACTATAATCGGAGCTTCTCGTCCGGCTCCGAGGAGTCTGCCCAGGCTCACATCACCTCCTCCCCTCCTCTTACTCCTCCTCACCCCCTCCCCTCTCCTGCCAGTCCAACTCAACAATGCACTCCCTCCCACTTCCCTTCTTCTTCCCCTGCACCGCTAAGGCGCTGCGAGGGGAAGGCGGAGAGGCGTGCAACAATGGTAGCAGTGTGACGAGGGCCACTCCTTTTGAGGTGAAGACACTTAAATGCACACGTACACACACAGACAAACATGCAGACATGTGAGCACAGACACATCTACGCATGCAGAAGCATTAAACAAAGAGCAACACCAACACAATGGCGCTGCGTTGTCTTGCCTTCCACTGCGGTGTGGATTTATTGGCTTCTATGTGGCGTGCTGATCCATCCCTCTTGTAAAAACGCATTGTCTGGGCTCCACAGAGCAGCAGCACCAGTGTTCTGGCTCTCCGTGTCTGAGCCTCAGCACCTCCAGTGCTTTCCCATCCACCCACTATAACCAGCGGAGAGCGCTGGGAGTCACTTGGGGCCCGGCTGGCTGGCTAAGGTCGCTCCACGGTGCTGGCTGCGAGCGAGGTCATCCGTCCAGTACACTGCGAGTTTCTGTGGAGAGAGACGGAGAGGGATGCAAAGGGGCTATTGAGGAGAAATGGAGGATAAGGAATACTCTGTCTCAAAGTTGCACTGGGCAAGGTTTTCCTGTAAAAACATAATTAACTTTCTCCTAAGTTCCCATGTAGGTTGGCAGAACTGCAGCCACAGATGAGATGCTACACATGCTAACGGTATTTAGCCTCAAGTGAACTAAGAGACTTGTGTCTTTTAATTTATGTCAGAGAAATAGTTCTTTATAGATTTTGGGAAATACTTTTATTCACTTACTTAAACTTAAATGTTTGTGGGTTTAATATGGAGTCAGGGAGCGTTTAGCTTAGTTTAGCGTTGCGTCTTGCCGGGCGACGAGCCAAGACGCTGCAAAGAAGTACAGGTTGGACGAGAACTACACCCTTATGACTCTAAACGTCTACTGTTTCCAGCAAAACTGCTACACCATATGTTGTTTCCAGCCGTGAGCGGGACGCGCAAGAAAGCTGCTCACGCCTCATCCTCCTCAGTGAGCGAGGAGAAATGAATACTCCCCAAAATTCAGACGTCCTCGGAAAGAAGAATTTCCGTTTCTTTCAGAAAGCGTTGAAGGAAACGGTCATGCATTTTGTTGCTGTTGATGAATGAGAGCTATGCTCCCTCAAGGAGTGTGCTACAGGCTACAAAGCGTTGCACTTTTAACTACAATAAGCGTGTGTAGATGGCCGCAGAGGGCAGTGTCGTGCACAGACTCTTAAGGGGCAAACTGTACGAGTCAAAGAAATAAATCTATAAGACTGAAAACTGATGAATATTATGCCAGAGTCACACACATTGACACCAAAGAGGCAGATTCATCTGCATTCTTTCTGTAGAAATTCCACACAAACATGCTGTTGCAGTATACTTATTATATTGTAATTTCATCCTCTAAAAGTCACCAGAATGCAGGGAACAAAGTCTCTGAAACTAAAATGGAGACCGCTTTCCTTTCTAAATCCTCTCTACGTTTAATGTCTCGAGGTTTGATTTCACTGTTCCAGTTATCCATATGAGGAATCAGTGTTTGTCCATAATCCTCGTCTTTTCAAGAGGAATTGCATTTTAAGAAGCATTTATTGTAAAGCAGCGTTTAGTCTCTTAGGGCTCTAAACCTCTACTAGTGGAGGGAGAATCCTACAGGTGTGTCAGCTCCAGGCGGGCCTCGAAATACATCAAGGAGGCCCGAAGTGAAAAGATAAGTAAAAGCATTCAAAATGCCAATATCCATAACACGATATATCACTGTGCATTTTATATTCAACACCAGTCGAAAAGAGACTGGCAGTTCTGCCACATTTTAATGAGACCAGGGCCGGTATTGGCGAAGCCATATATCTCTCGGGCCCCGGTTATGGCGTCCATTCATCAGACGGCCCGGATTTTCTCCAGCTGCGCCCGTGAGGCAGCCGGAGAGGCCGGCAGCGCTGTGATCTGCCATGCACACACACACAAAAACGCGAGGCACAGGAATGGGAAGGGAAAGACAAGCGAGGAGCTGTGTCAGAGCTGTCTGCGCTTAGGCCTTCAACAACACAGAGCTCTGATGGAACCAGGCCGACCGCCACTGCTGACGAAGGTGTGTGTGTGTGTGTGTGTGTGTGTGTGTGTGTGTGTGTGTGTGTGTGTGTGTGTGTGTGTGTGTATGTGTGTGTGTGTGTTTGTGGATGCAGAGAAAGAGATTTTTAAAAGTTTTGATAGAAGGTTTGTCACCATAGAGCCTCTCATCACATTTCAAAGGCGAACAGACGCTGCTCAGAGAATCTAAACCCACTTTCTGTGCTTTTTCTGAGCTTTATCAAACTAGAAAGAAACCCCCAACTACCCCCTTTTACTCTGGTCCTCTTTATCATCAATCATCTCTCTTTCTCTGTCTCTCTCTCTCTCACACACACATACTTAAACTGTGTTGGGAGCCCAAAGTGTTGAGGTAATGACTTACACATGTCCCTATTAAGGATCTGGCACATGGTGGGGAACTTTCCCACCCGTCCATAATTGATATTAATCCCTGCTCTTTGGAGTGGCTCGGGGGAATGGTCGGAGGAGACGTTAATGCACATACTGACAATGGCACAGTCCTAGACCTTGGAGGGGAAAAAGAAAGCCCTTTGGAAAAAAATAATGTAATGAATGGGATTAATCCCTGCCTGACAAAGAGTGCAAGGGGAAAAAAATTGGCAGAAAAAAAGAAGTAAATAAATATATATATACCAAAGAGAATGGAAAAGTAGATTTTAATTAAAATTTGCAGAACTTTTATAAGAAGCAGAAGATGTTGTTTTTTTTGTTGCAATGAAGTAAAGTAGAATATAAATGTTTTACCGCATCTATGAATGTCTTTATTAACGAAATAAACAAATTTCTGAGAAAATGTAACATTTTACAAAGCACCATGGGAAATGTGTGAAATGTGACACAATTGAATGGAGAACTAACAAAAAACAGATATTCATTACCAAGCATTTATTATAATAATAAAGTGGATGTGGAAGGTAGAACAATTCAATCATTCAAAAAATGATAACTAAGACATTTTAACTGAGCAACCTTAAAGGATTGTTTCACCCAAATGGTAAAAACACATATTTCCTGACTGATCTCTGGTGGTATCTAGCCATGCAGAGCATGTTGGTGTTATTTGTCCAAGAGGTATTGGTCTCTGAGATTTCCTCCACCTCTAAATCAGACTGAATTGGCATTTGGTTTCACTGGCATCATGTTTGTGCTGATGATATTTGGAAGAGGGATATTTTGTTTTGTTTTAACCATCAAAATCATTAGAAAATCACTTAATGACTTTCCATTGACTCGTTTTTGTCAAAATATGATATTTTTTGTCTTTCCTTGGCTGACTTAAAACAACCATTAAAGCTGTATCTCATGAAACTCCCATGAAAGTCATCGATCGTCTCAATGCCCAAAAACTGCATTATGTTTATGTTTACGTCTGTGACAAAATCCTCTCGTACGATGAAGGCGGAGGTCGAGCGGCGTACAAACAGTGACAAACGTCATTTAAAGCTGTTTTCATTCCCAACTGGCGCATGGTTGCAGTTTTAAACACTTGGTTAAAGTTGTGAATTCAAACAAAACTCCTGGGTTAGGTTTCAGAATTGATACACAGGTACATACGTTAAGTGTTTGAAGGCAGTAATTACAAACTAAGTCGTTTGTAATTACTCTGCACTGCAGAATGACACATATTACAACATATTTTTAGATGTGTTTGTGTAGACGGGATTTTAGAGTTACTGGCGTCTTGAATCATAACAGAGACTTATTTTTCAACTAGCCACCAACAAGACTAAAGTCAGGATATTTTAACCGTTCTCTAACGAGACTAATGCACTCACTAAAGAGTTCAACACAGGAATTACAGGAGTATTCCTTGAAGACGACACTTTTTATACCCATATTGATATCCTCATTCTGATAAACTGCATGATTCAAATTATTACAACACACACACAAAAACTATGATTAACTGAAATCCAATGATTGTTTCTGTAAGCACGCTCCCTCCACTCGTTTCTCCAGAACCTTTTTAAGACCTCTTTATTCCTCTTATGAATAGACAATGTTTCATTGTCAATGTTTTATTATGAACAGACGATGTTTCATTGTCAATTGACTCTGAATGGTAGTAAAATGGAGCAGAACTAATCAGAACCGATGGACAGGCTTGTGCATCAAATGGGTTTCACATTCAAACAGCACTCTCCAACTATGCCGCCTGATCTGACTTTATAGTTCTTATCAGATGAAGAAAGCGTATGTATATATCCATATATACATGCATACATATTACCTGTCACATGCGGTAAATCAAACAATGTTATCTTTGGACATTATCTTCCGCATGACCACTGTGACCTCGACAGCAGCAGCGTCCTGCAGACAGACTGGTAACCGTGGGGGGGAAAGCACACAGCCGCCATTACTGAAAGGAGAGAATCAGCTAATTCTTGTGACAGGGTTCATTTCAGACGCTGGGGAAGTTTCATCGGCAGAAAAAGTTCCCCTCGCTGCTTACAGACCCGTGGCAGAACGCTGATGATGCTGAGGCTGCCCGAGGGCTCGGCCCGAGTTCCCAGCTGGGTGACAAACACACCCTGGGGTCTGCCTGGGTGGACACCCATCTGCCCTTGCTGCCTGCCTGAGGAGTGGGGGAGGGATGGATGGAGCAGAGGGAAGGTCTCACACAGAGGTCATCAATGACCTTAAAGTGGTAATCCTCTAAGAGGGATGAAAAGAAAAGTCAGACTTACTTATCATCACTTCTTTATGCATGACTTGACACTACAGATTAGATCAGTTTCACTAAACTAATTTACTATGTTCCCAGTTAGGATTAATATCGTTGGGTCTGTGCTGTCAAATGACTTTATTTAAAAGCAGCCAGCGTATATACATGTACGATACAAATATCTAGAAGGCAGGAAACATGGAAGTGAAATATATTCTGAGGAATGACCCCACAGTCAATTCCCAAATCAATGTGGTATTTGACCGTCGTCTAATTACCCTGAATCCGCTGTTATGGTTGTTACGGTAACAGTATCACCAACAATGTGGTCTAACTCATGAGAAAAGACACAAGTCCTGTTCACAATTCTTTATAGGAAACGGCAAGAGAAAAAATTGAGATGGAGAAATTGAGAGGGATTCATTTTGTACGAGTTTATACATCGTTTTTGTTTACAAAAAAAATCTGCCTTTTTAAGAATACTATACTTAAGAATATGTTTCTACACTTTCATGACATGAATTAAATGAGAATATTGATATTAAGTCTCATGTTCACATGCTGCATATAAAGCTAGAGCAAGGAGACGGTTAGCTTAGCTTCTTAAGTAAAAAAAGCAAGAAAAAAAAGCACTTACTAAATTTGACTAGTTAAGATTTTTTAATCTCATTTGTCTAATCCCTACACAAACTGAGTGGATTTTGGCCCTCTAAGCAGAGCTCTAGCAGAGGTTTGCATTAGTTCACAAGCAGCTTTATTGGACAAATGTGCGGGGAGAGTTGGTCCGGGGATCACGGTGGAGCCGGCAGAGAGAGCTGAGCTGTCTGACTCTCGGCGAGGCAGGCGGAGAACGGACCTGAGGCTCAGGGAAATACAGAGTTCAAGCAAACACGCGGATATAACCGACACGGACTAGAAACGGACTAGAAACTGAACAATGCGGCGAAGGCTGGAGCGTAGAGCCGGGGTACACTGCAGCATCTTGAGTGGACGGGTCACAGGTGTGCAGGTGGATTGGCAGCAGGAGTGATATGAAGTGCCACGCCCAGACCAACACACACACACACAGACACACACACACACACACACACACACACACACACACACACAGAGAGAGAGAGAAAACCAACAAGGGACCGAGCGAGAAACACAAGGAAGCGGTAAACAACAGAGAACAATGAGAGAGAGGCACAGCCGAGCCGTGACACACACACAAATGTAACACTGACAATTCGTGGGTTCACTGGACTGTCACTCTTTTAAGGAAGCACACTTGCCAAAATGTTGTACGCTATATTTAAAACAGACAAGTTTGAAATGCCGGATATGAGCTGTCATCCGTCATGAACATCAAGACACGTCTTATCTCTCTCTCTTTAAAATCAGTGCACTCTCAGTGCCACTTTCATGTGGAAGCAAAGCAGCCGCAGAAACACATCTGGACATGAAACTGATGTGCTGTATATACGACTCAAATGTACGCACTCTGATTAACACTTTATGGATCATTTAAGATTTTATAAACAATATATAATCCATGTACCGTACTTTTCGGGTTACAAGCCGCTCCTACGGCTGATCAGTGTCCCCGCTGTAGCAAGCTAGTAGCGCTGCTAGTAGCGCTGCTAGTAGCGCTGCTAGCTAGCGCTGCTAGTAGCGCTGCTAGCTAGCGCTTCTGCTGCTACCGGCCACTGCTGCTGCTACTGCCCGCTGCTGCTGCTACTGCCCGCGTCCCCTCTGCCCAAGTCGGGTGTCGAGCCTGGTCCCGCTACCTTCGGTGGTTTTCAGGGAGCTAGCGGAAGTTAGCGGGGAAGTGACGGAGCGCTAGCAGGAGCCCCAGCTGGCTACAGCGGGGAGCTAACGGGGACACTGACCGAAGGTAGTAGCGGCTTATAACCCGAAAAGTACGGTATATAGAGAGGTATTACATTATGTGTGGGTCAAATGCCATTTGACTATCAGGGGAACAGCAATTAGATAGATAGATCAAGCAAAGTTACCTAGGAGACATAGAAATATTAAGTAAGAAAAATACTCTCTCTCTCTCTCTCTCTCTATATATATATATATATATATATATATATATATATATATATATATAATACAATAAAATAGCAGAGCGTATTAAATGTAAAAGCATTTAATAATAAAGAAAGTGCAAAAATGCAAAGTATATACAGTGTATATGAAGTGTATATAAAGTATACAGTGAAATAGAAGTATGTACAGTGACTAACTAAACGACAAAAGCGGTGCTTTATATTAACTGAACACACAACATATAACATATAACACTGAAACGCTTAAATTAACATTTTAGTTGCCTAACCCTCCCCATACATTTACCATAGTTCAATTGCCATAATCACAAATGTGTCCTAACCTAAACCATGCTGCGGTTTCCATGTGCAAATATCACAGAAAACAATCATTTTAAAAACATTGATTGTATTTAGCATTCTTGTCTGAGGATGGGATCGCCACACACACACTTGGCACAATCGCAGGAAGATGAGCCCTTCAGTGTAATCAACACTGGCAGTGTGTGTCATAGCGATTGTAGCAGGCTTTTTTTTCTTCTATCAGTTTGCTCTTAACAATTTGTGCAACACAACCCACATGTTTTGAAGTCAAACTATCCTCCCAAGTCCAAGTTTTGTCACGGCCCTCGGCATCTCAATGGACAACCTTTAGGTCTGAATAAAATGCAACGGGCAGTCAAGTAACTCCAACGTAAACCTAATATTCTGACAGTACGTTGCACTCAGGAACCCCCAGATGATCGGCAGGCGGAGATCTCTGATGGTCTGGTTTCATGAGACTGGTTGAGGACACCAGTTTGCTCCAAGCCTTCAGAGTGCTGGCCAAAGATCGTTTTATTTTTCTGGTGTAGAATGTCAACTGAAACAAAACAATTCAGCATGTTAACAAGTTGCCAGCATGTAATGATCCATAATGAGGTAAATAAAGAGTTTGGTTTGACAGTGCAAACAGAGTAAGCTGCAGCAGCCGTTCAGAGAACCTAATGTGCCAAATGTAATTGTAATTCTGTATGGTGTTTTCTACCTGAATATCCAACTGCTAAATGCCACTCAGCATCCAGGAAACAGCAGCAGCAACAATAAACAATACAATAAAAGCCCTTGACATAAGCCTTTACAGTACACTGTAACTCTTTACAACCAGGCGCTGCTCTGGGTCAATAGGATCCTGGTAGTTGCGAGCGTTTCGCATTTACGTGTTATTTTTTTTGTCACGCGCCTGGTGTGTTATGGCCTTAAGGGATATGCGGCTGTAGCTTATGGGGAGCGTGGTCGTCCTGAAACCACAAGGTGGCTGGTTCGATCCCCATAGTTTGCATGTCAAAGTGTCCTTGAGCAAGACACTGAACCCCCAGTTGCTCCCTGGGTGCTTCACAGGGCTGCCCACTGCTCCTTAATTACTAAGCATGTTTTTTTTTTTTTCTTTCTTTAAACTGATCACAATTGTATCGGGCAGCTCTACGCCAAGGATGCAGCGACGATGCTCGTGCAAAATAGATAGCGGAAGCTGAGGAGAATCCCATCTGAAAGGCGGCCAATGGCAGATTTATACACACATTCTACTTCCTGTGGGTCAGAAAGCATTCCCACTAAATTACAGTCATCGTGTTCATCCATTCTGACACAATATAACGACTCAGGCAGCTTTTTCACAGTTCTCCTAAGCAACCACGGCGGGTGCTTTCGCGGAGGTCCAGTGGAGAATTGACTGCACTCATCTAATAGCTGAATACTATGGAAGCCCGTTTCTGCCACAGAAAAAAAAAGAGAGATAAAAAGTCATAATTATGAGATACAAAGTCATAATTATGAGATAATAAAGTCGAAATCATGAGATAAAAAGTCATAATAATGAGATAAAAAGTCATAATAATGAGATAGAAAGTCATAATAATGAGATAAAAAGTCATAATAATGAGATAAAAAGTCGAAATAATGAGATAGAAAGTGCGCATGCGCTTCGGTCGCTTTTTTCCCTTCCTGTTATCTGCTCTGTCTTCACAGGTCTCTTCATCCCCTCGCCGGTCTAAACATGCAAACGGTATGCAAACGGTAACGACGTTTTAAAGAAACACATAATAGCATCGATATTAATGTAGCTGTTGCATGTGTTTCTCAAAGGGGCTACCGGTACGACAGACTCCACATACATAGCCCTTTAATCAAGATTTGGTAAGTGTCATCACAGTCGTAATGTCCTACTAATGCTAATGCAGTGTGTTGAAAAGTAACGCACGTATTGTAACTGTGTACCGAGTTGTCCTCTGTCGTTTAGACAGGCGCTTTCTGGTGGAAAGTGTGTTAGCACAATACCATTTAGAGAATAAAGAACAACACTGAGTCTCAAAGCATATTGTAGCGACCCTTGGTCAGGAAAGCTACGAGACGTTATCTTGCTCATTGTGTGGTTTATTTGGGGACAGTACACAGCCTGCTGTGGGCCGCAGCCTCCGCCAACAACAGTCAACACCGTTAAACGTTCTCTTAACGTCCCTCAAACTCCGCTCCCGGTCCGAGACCAACTCTCGACAGCGCAGCAACACATCTCACCTCACTCGCACCGCTAATCGCAGACACGCTCATGTCCCGCCCACCCCCATAGGTAGCTAGGATGATTGACAGGTTTCCCAGCTACACAGGTCATGAGACCTTCACTGACCTCTTGAACTCAGTAATTGCAACAACCAATCTTAACTAGAACTTCTTCCTGTAAATACAACAACACTTTAACATAACAGGTTAACATTACACGTCACTCAGTTTGTTACAATATTTAAGGTTACAGTGACTGTGTATTATTAACCTGTTATGTCGTAGTACTACATTAAAATATACAATATTAAAACAAAAATGACACACTTCGTGCTTTATTGCCATTATCATCATTGCCGTATGATTGTGATAAAACTAAATATTATACTTCTACTGTTTTCATCAATGAGCTTGTTTAAAGTTAATAGATAACTTATGTGCATGAAAGAGGGAACATGCTTTTGGGATGTTATAACAAATCAAAATATCTGACGTGAAAAGGGTCAACTGCGAGTTGTTTGTAACAAGATGTTTAGTGTTGAGATAAATCAACGTACAATAAATTAATGTCATTCTAGTCTTGAGTCACTATAATAGTTAATTGTACAATAAAATATTAAATCAAACCGGGTAAAAAAAAGGACACTTTTGTATCTCTTTTTGCTACTTAGTTCTGAAATATATACTGGCAAAAAGTACATAAATATGCATATTTAACCATTTTCAATTTTTTACAAAAAATAAGATTTTTAAATCTTCACCTTCTGTCTTCTGTCTGTTCTTCAACATCCAACCAAACATGTTATTATACAGTCGCTACAAGCACTAGATCGTCCAGTGTTGTCATAAGATGGCTCAGGGAACTGTTCTGTCACCCTTCCTGTTCACCCTGTACACCACTGACTTCCAGTACAACACGGAGTCATGCCATCTGCAGAAGTACTCTGTTGACTCTGCGGTGGTCGGGTGTATTAGGGATGGACGAGAGGAGGAGTACAGGGCAGTGGTGAGTGACTTTGTGGAGTGGGCCGGCGAGAATCACCTGCTGCTGAACGTGACCAAGACCAGAGAGATGGTGGTGGACTTCAGGAGGAAGGCGACTGCTCCTAGACCTCTGAGTGTTCTTGGAGAGGACGTGGACATGGTGGAGGAGTACAGGTACCTGGGTGTTTCCATCGACAGCCGACTGAACTGGAAGAACAACATCAACGCTGTGTACAAGAAGGGGATGAGTCGACTCTTTTTTTCCTGAGGAAGCTTCGATCCTTTAATGTGTGCAGCAAGATGCTGGAGATGTTCTACCAGTCGGTTGTGACCAGCGCCCTGTACTTCTCCATCGTCTGCTGGGGGAGCAGCATTGGAGCCGGTGACACCAACAGACTTAACAAGATAGTTAAGAAAGCCGGCTCCATCATTGGCTGCAGGCAGGAGTTTCTGGAACAGGTGGTGGAGAGGAGGACGCTGAAGAAACTTTTGTCCATATTGGACAACCCGGACCACCCTCTCCACCACCTACTGCAGGGTCAGCGGAGCACTTTCTCGAGGAGATTCCTCACGCTCCGCTGCAACAAGGACAGATACAGGAGAACATTCCTGCCAACGGCATTACGGCTTTATAATAAATCACCGCTTGCCAGATCCTCTGACTAACCACATGTATATATATATTTTGCACAATCCCAGCTATTTCTATTTTATTTTATTATTATTATTATTTTTATTATTATTGTATATATCTTTTATCTTTCATCCTGCTGTTTTTATTTATTTTGTTGTAAGTTGCTGCTACCCCCGACACCAAATTTCCCCTCGGGGATTAATAAAGTATATATTCATTCATTTATTCATTCATTCATTCATTCATTCAAATAGACTGATTATGCTCCTTAATCACTTTCAAGTATTGCATTTCATTATAAAATCAGAAAACCAAAAGACTTATTTTAAATATTAAAAGAAAAAATTGAGGAATTTAGAAGACAGTAAAGGGTTTTGTCTTATTTAAACATGAATTGACTGTGAAGAAGTTTGAATTCCAAAACAGAAAGATTTTATAAAACTGTATAGATATATGTTTGATTTAAGGTCACATTTGAGCTATACTTGTATTCAACAGAGGTGCAGAGGTTTTTTGAACTGTCACAAATGGAGGACCTAAGTGACTACTTAAGGTCACGGCATGTGCCTGAGGGAGACATACAGCGAATGGAACAGGAGAAGGTAGCTAGTATAGGAAATGCTTCATTTTGACTTTTTTGAAGACTTTTGGAAGATCTGTAAATATCTGGTGCCGCTTATGCAGGTTGTTCACTGTTATAATTGAATGCACTTGGCCTAAAATTAATAATAAACTATTCCTTCATTGTAGATTGATTCCAGCGTCATACATCTCATGACAGATGACCAGCTTAAAGAGTACCTGCCATCCTACGGTGATCGACTGGCTGTTTTCGGATACTGCAGGCGGAAGGAAAAAGAACCCAGCTGTCGCAAGTCAAAGCTCTTTGAGCGACTTAGAGGAAAGCTCTCAAGAAACCAAGACAATCATGTGACTCAGAGAAAGCATCAAATCCCTCCTAAGAATGCTCAGAAGAATCAGAGAAAAATTTTGATTGGATGGATGAATTTTGGAGAAGGGGAATTTGTTCAGGTACGCACCAAAAAGGGTGGGGGTACCAGAAAAGAGAATGTGCCGAAGGACAGTATAAAACAGAACTTGATTGAAAAGGCTGCCCTGTTGTTTTTTCCAGGTGGAATAAATGCAGAGGGGAGCCTCACCGATTTTGACATTGATTTAACTGACTTTCAGCAGCATTCATTAGATAGTAGTATCACAGTCGGCGAACTGTATGAAAAGACCAAGTTACCTCTTTTACGTTTCTACTTAACAACCAAGAAGAAAGACATTGTCAGTGACATACATCTTGAGGAGGAGAATAGTGATGCCACTGCACAAGAAGGTGAAAAGACACATGACAGACCTGCTTTCCATTCTCCAGATACTTCTGCAACAGATGCTGTGGAGATAAATACTTCAGATATCATTTATGTTGGAAGCAGCACAGTATTTGCAAATGCAAGCAGTGAGAGTGTTTCCCATCTTTACACCACAGTCGACCCACTGGATGCATATAGTTTGCTAGGACTTGACACATTACATCATGTGGATGCTTTAGAGGATAGTGGCATTGTAACTTTCCACACAGAAAGCATATCTGGGATGGAGTACTCTGGTTTCGATGATACCTTGCCTCTCTCTCAGGAACCATCTTTTGGATCAGCCTTGCCTCCTTCCATGGATGTGTTGCAGGAACAGGCCAATCAGAGAGAAAGAGTGAAGAAAATTATTGTTCTTCATCGTGGACAGATGCTTAGAGAACTTATTCAAGTTTTTTCTGAGGAAAGTATCATGGAGGATGATGTTTACTTTCAAGTTATTCTTCCTGATGGAAAGCTTGAAAAGGCTGTGGATGATGGTGGTGTTTTGAGGGATGTACTGTCAGAATTTTGGAAAGACTTTTATGAGCAGTGCACTATGGGAAATGGCTTCAAAGTGCCATACTTACGTCATGATTTTGGTAAAGAAGAATGGGAAAGCGTAGGACGAATAATCAGATTTGGCTGGCAAAAAGAGAAGTACCTACCTGTCAAACTTGCACCTGTACTTCTGGAGCAAGCTGTTTTGGGCTTTGTGGAGAGCGATCTTGTGGACTGCTTTTTCAAATATGTGTCAGAGTCTGAGCGAGTGGTCTTGGAATCTTGTCGTTTAGATTTTGAAGGTGTTGACCTTGAAGAATTGTTGGAAATAATGGATACTCACAGCTGCCGGAGGATTCCAACAGCAGACAGCATTGAGCAAATCTTGAGAGAGCTTGCTCACCAAAAACTGATTCAGGAGCCGGCTTTTGTGATTGAACGGTGGAGCAACATGCTCACACCTATTAGATCAGAGCTGAAAGGGATTGCAGCAGTCTACGAAGAGCTACAACCAACATCACGAAAGATCATAAGATCGATCACTTACCCCAGTACCCAGAATGCCCAGGACAAACTAATTGTCAAGTATGTAAGTGCATACCTTAGAGAATCAGACAACCAGCACCTCTCCCTTTTCCTTAGATTTTGCACTGGATCAGACTTGTTCACAGGAAAGAACATCACTGTCAGCTTCACACAACTTCAGGGACTTCAAAGAAGACCTGTTGCTCACACATGTGGCTGTTACTTGGAGTTGCCAGTCAGTTATGACAACTACCCAGATTTTCGACATGAAATTAACAAAGTTCTAGAAAGCAACGTGTGGGTAATGGACATTGCCTAAGCTAAAGACTTTAGCCAACAGGAACTGGACTGCCATCAGGGGTTAATGTTCAAACGTTGTAGGTTTCCAGATGTTTGCCTTATGGACATGAACGTACTACAACTACCTTGTTTACCTGATTAAGTGTCTTTAACATGCGGTCCACATTTTTCAGCTGCTTTTAGCCACTTTTATTTTGTTAAACATTGTTTTCAGTTTAAGAAAATGTGAGAAAAGAGAGTGCATTTTGCTGTGGAAAATATACTAAGATTGTTTACTTATATTGGTAATAACTGGTATTTCATTACCTGAAGTTCCGATAACTGTTGTTGTTCCAAAAGCAGTATATTTGTTTCACTAGTTTGAAAACATCTAAGCAATATTTTAATAATTTTCTTAGTGAAGCTAACTTCAGAAGAAGTTATTTCAGCACTTTGGTTTTACAATACCTTCATTTGAATGTAAATATGTATTGTTCATATAACAAAACATATACATAGTCACATAGTCCAATCTTGTTTAAGTTTAAGTTTTCCTTATATTTAACATTGCAAGCACTGTTTTATATTCAAGTGCTCTTATTATTTACCAAAAGATAGCTTGGCATTGTCAACCATCCATAAACCTATTGATGGGTTACTTTAAAGTCTTCTTGCTGTTGCAAGTTAAGGAAATTGCAGTTAAAATGAAAACATATGCAGTTGTGTATGCTGTGATTGTTTAAATATCTGAATAAATAATTCAGTTAATAAATGTGTGGACTTTGCATTTTACTCAGTTCTTAAAAATAGTCGACAACAATGTACTTTGTGTGTAAATATATTAGCTACAATTATATTTGCATCTATCACAGGCTGTAACTGTAATTTTGACAGTTTTCATTTCTCTCCTGGAATGAAACGGGAAACAAAAGAAATATGGAAATATGAAATGAGACACAGGCCCAGAAAAGTTAATGATCTATAGATCTAGTTCATTGTTTATCAGATGTCTGAGTTCGATATACAGGTTCACTGTTTCAAACACATCATTTGTTAATTTTAGATTATGCTCTGACATTAGGTCCACACAGATCTGGAACACATCTTCATCACATGGGAAGTTCTTGAAGACACACTCTTCAAGGCAGACTTGAACCTTCTCCAGGGCCCTATTTTTCGTACCTGGCTTACTGAGTTAGCGGGCTAATTGTCAGGATAAGATGACGTAGGTCAGGCTTATTCAGTTTCTCGAAGCAAGCTTAGATAAATCACCATAGCAACACAGCCAAAAATGTAAACCTGGTCCCGGGCAGGCTTACTGAAATTCACTGGATAAGTTGGCCACTCCCACCGGACAAAAAAGGCAGCTCACTTCCTCATTGATGAAGGAGCGGTATTAGTTACATTAGTTTTATTGGGAGAGAGTTCTTTGAGATCGACAAGATCCGTCCTCACATCATCATGACTTCCTGTACGCGGCGCTATAGATTCTGCCTTCCAGGAATCATTTATTTACGAGAGCTTCTCGAGCCGCGGACACTGATCACCACACGGCGCAGCCGATCGCCCGTCTCACAGACAGAGACTCTCACCCGCTGCATGCGTGTCAACTGTTCTTAAGTTTATTTAGCGCTTAAGAAACTTATGGATGTGTTGAAAGCACTCATAATTATATGACAGTGTTATTAGTACACCATACATATCATTATTGTAGAACATGATTAAGGTGGACTCATGATAAGAATACAGAGAATCACACACAATTTATTTTCACTGCTTCAATTGATTGAATTTCTGATTATGAATAATACATATATACTGATCCGCCCATACACATATTCAAACTCCTAGTTATATAGAAATATACACATACATGTATATACATATAGTACATGATTCATACGCGCATACAGTACATATATCCTCATAAGTATATATTTATTCGTAAATATAATCTGATTGATCTGGGTGATGAAGCACTTAAAATTTGCGGATACATTTTCCCAACACTGACATTTAACTTGTCTGATATATTTGCGGCGCTTATGTCTCGCAGCGGGGGCGGAGTTAAGCTGCGTTCACGGCAACAATGTTACACAAACGTTGGAATATTCACAACGCGTTTGCTGTGAATGATTAAGGTATTGACTTCCTCATATGTCTTCATGATCATCTCCTGCTTCTCATCGGAGAAATAAAAAGAGGTTCCTCTGAGTTTATTTGCTATTGTACTGTTAGAACATCGTGGTGTCAGTGCTCGATTATTATCCCTTCTGAAGAGGAACGGACACGCGCATTTATCCAGAGGATTGACGTCTGGCTAGAATTAACGAGACCGTTTCAGCGCGGATCAGCCGTGAAGAAACCCAGATAGCCTGATGTCAATCATCTCGCTAATTTAAGATGGAGATTAGGACATTTGCCTGACTTTGTTTAGCCAGGTACGAAAAATAGGGCCCAGGTCCACAGGGTGCAAACAATCTCTGCCTCCGTACAGCTGAGGGACTGCATGCAGGATGGAGGGGCGTCCATGAGGTGATCGTGAGTTGTGGACTTGACGGATTCTGTGGTTGTTCCAAGTCAATACAACTTCATTAAGTTCTTCCTAGGAGGCAAATCATATTCAGTCACAAAGAGTTACAGAGATAGGTGTGCCTTTTCCTACAATACCTGCCAAATGTAATTTGCTGCAGTGCAACAGATGTTGCAATAATATTTCACAGCTATCAAAACGTGGTCAAATAACTTAAAAATTAAAAGAGTCTTTTCCATCATTCTGTCATGCCATCTATTACACATTTATCTGCACAGAACATAGGCAATGGCTTTCTCACACATGGTCATTTGTGGTATTAGTATTAGGCAATCACCTGTATGTATACAGTATCACGTCTTCGCAGTCTGTTTCTTGACCTCAGATCAACACCTTCACCATCCAATAACCTTAGCAATAGTCTGACTGTTTCTCTGTCAGTCACAATTCCATGTAACCAACACTTTTGGTGCATCCATCTGTAACCGTGACACTGACCAGATGTTTCCAGTTGCTGTTCAATGAAGTTGGCCACCTCAGCCACATCGGTTTTGTTCTTTCTACGCCAGAGCTGCTTCTTGCTTAAAATCCTTTCTAGGGTGCGTTTGCTTAGTTCAATCCCATGTGAATTAGCAAGCATTTGAAGTATTTCATCTGTTGTAAAGCCACGTTTAAAGTAGTCTTCAATGTACTCACAATCCATTTCTATGTCATATAGAGGGTAACCTATGCAAAAGCGCTGCTTCTGACTGTTTTCGACTTTTTATCTCATTATTATGACTTTCTATCTCATTATTATGACTTTTTATCTCATAATTATGACTTTTTATCTCATAATTTCGACTTTATTATCTCATAATTATGACTTTTTATCTCTCTCTTTTTTTTTTCTGTGGCGGAAACGGGCTTCCATAGATTACATAACAGGTTGTCAAGAAAGACAGATTTACCTGCACAGGTTGAGAACCAAACCACTGGTTAGGGAGACGGCAAGGAGACGGAAGTGCAGTTGCTAAGTTGTTAAAGGTTGCACGAACTTCAGATGTTTCCTCTGACATGGGCGTGAGTCGATAATGACCGGGTTTCCGTGTGAGGATGAACATTTCTTTCAGTCTTGAGGTTTTTCATCATTGTGTACCGTTTGGCCTTGAAGATAGGTCCACTGCTGTGAGCCCTGCTGTTTGTCCCCACGCTGATTGGACTTTTACAACGACAAAAAGTCGATTCCACCGGTGGCCTGCTGGAATCTCAGAGTTACGTCTCAAATCACACACACACACACGCACACGCACAGACACACACACGCACACGCACAGACAAACACACACTCGCTTTCCACCATGCTGATGAGGGGAAAAGTATCAAAATGAGGGACTTGAATTAATGCATGTAAATGTGTGTGTGTGTGTGTTTGTGTGGATGTTGTGTTCATGCTGAACTACGTTAGTTTCCTAGTTTTATTTGAAAATGGTATCTGGGATAGTTTAAACTCACCTGATCTAAGTTTAGGCACACGTTATTGCTGATGTAGATTCTAACGATACAAATTAAGTCTACACAAGGTTAAGCAATATCGCTCTGACATGAAACTTCTTTGAAAAAACAAGCAACAATTAAAATATAATGATTGCTGCTGATGTCCATCAATGAAGTTACATTTAATGACTTATTTTGAACCTAATTATTATGTTTTTTAAACCTAATTTATGTACTTATTTCAAGCTCAACCATGGTGTTTTTCATAAGTGGTTTTGTTTGAATTCCCAACCGGTATTGTTATCATCGTCAGTGCGTTTGGATCAAGCCACGAGGGCCATACCGACTGTCACTTTTTACATTCAAAGCTTCTATTGAGGTTATTGAATGGAGCTTTGAATGTAGTAGCGGAGGGAGGCCCCTTTGTGTGTGTGTGTGTGTGTGTGTGTGTGTGTGTGTGTGTGTGTGTGTGTGTGTGTGTGAGAGGCAAATGACAGAGCAAATGTTGTTTTTGAAAGGCTAAACACCAACAAAACCAGCCTGAAGCAGAATTTTGTTGGATAAAAACATATTGTGAATTTTAGAAATGATTACACATCATTTTATTCAATACATTTTGATAATTGACTTTCGGGCTGAGACAATTACAGAGACGAGGACCTGCTGTTTGTGTGTTTTGTTTTTTCTTGAGAATTAAAACACAGAAAGGGCTTAAAAATGATGTATTTTAAACAACATGATCTTGTGCAAAGCCACGCCACTCCTCGTGTCACGACACACATTAAGCTTTCCGTGTGTCCCTTCACACCACGTCGTCAACATGAAGCGGTTGCATTTAGGCAACACAACTACGATAATGGCCACATTTAGGTTGAGGCAACAAAAAAAACGTCACAAACGTAACTTCAACATCCGTCAACAACACTTTCAGCAGGTTTCAGATGCACCACTGTCCAGTGGGGGGTAGTAGTAAGCATGCCGTGAACTTACATTTACGTTGAGATCGGTCGACCAATGACAGTTCTCTCTACAGTCAGAGCTTGCGCAAGAAGGTGGAACGTGAGGGAGATACCAATTCCAAAACTTGTAAGGGGGTAATAACTATTTTCCCGGACGTAGCAAAATCCCGGACGTTTTTGGAATCCCTGCCGGACGCTTTTTTTAGGTCTCGAAAAGAGGACATGTCCGGGAAAAAGAGGACGTCTGGTCACCCTACCGTTAGCGCCCCGCTGTAGCCAGCTAGCGCTCCGCTAGCTCCCCGACAACAACCGAAGGTAGCGAGACCAGCCCCGGCTCGACACCCGACTCGGGCAGAGGGGACGCGGCCAGTAGCAGCAGCGCTAGCTAGCTACAGTGGGGACGCCCACCGGAGGTAGGAGCGGCTTGTAACCCGACTTTTACGGTAAACAGGCAAATATGAACACTGCAACGTTACAAAATTAGATAATTAAAAACAAAATATGATCAAAACATGAACAAGAATTGAACTAAATTGATCAGGTGTAGCCGAGCCTGAACTATAACCTTCCTCCTGGTCCACATGGACTTGGAAATGGGTGCTCCCTTTTTTACCTAATCAAACGCATCAAGGGACATCACTGCAGAGGCCTCGGACAGACGACTCCTCGTGGCCATTTTAGTTTTGTTCTGGAGTCTGAATCCAAGGCCTTAGTTACTCAAAAGGATGGCTGGCCGTCAGATTTTCACAGATGGATTTTTTATTTTATTTTTCTCCGACAGTGGATGTGGGAGTAGCGCGGCCAGGCAGGTGGTCCGGTATTGTTGGAAAGTCTACATTGAAGGTAGAACATTTTCAAGAAAAGAGTTTTGATTAAAACACACAAAGGGCAGTTCCCGGCCTGTAAAGTATTTCAGTCCCACTCCAATCACAAGTGTTTTCCTCAAAAGCTAGAGCCGCTACAGGTCCTGATACCCGGGTTGAGACTGACCCAAGCTGTCGGGACCTCCCAAGGGTTGGCCCGCCGGGTCAGGACCACCAATCAGGGGCTAACAACTCAGAGGTCCTGGAGGCAGAGTACAAAATCTAAACCCCTTTACTGAGCTGAGAACGGCTGTCTCCAGCATCACCTCCAATTCACTCGATATTCAGAGCAAGTCTGGGAAGAGAATAAGTGCTCGGAAGCTTTGTATAATTGTAAATTTAATATTCTGTGTTTTATTTCAAAACTACACGAATAATTCAATGTTGAAATATATTGAAATCAGTTAATTAATTTGCCGCCTGCACCTACGACCCCTTTCACAATCTTTCTGTGAATTGTAGTTATTTATCTTCTGAAGCCTGTTTAAATTATTTGCTTTTCTGTAATCAACATGTTAATGTTTATTATAAACTGTCTACACAAGAAAAAAACTAAACATGTGTTGTTTGTTCACACGCCTGACAAGGACCCCCTAGTCACTGTGTGAATTACGACTCTACTCTGTGGGGAATAAAGGCAGAACTTGTGGGACATTGTTATGGAGCTGGAAACCCTCTTAGGGAGGAGGTTGGGATGGATGAATGGGTGAACAAAGCCGGTTTGTTCCTATTTCCTACCAATAGTCAATCTCGATATATATTTTTACGTCGACTATAATCTTTGCCCCACCTTAAAAAAGTGGTTTTAATCAACTTTATACATTAACAGTGGATCAAATGATGACGTGCGATGTGAGAGGTGATGATCGAAGTAAAAGACACACAACTGATTTTCAGTGTAGAAGCTCTAATAAACCCAGTGCTCACTAACAGCTCACTAGCGACTAGCTAAGTGGAGTATTAAGCAGCTTTAGAGGCAGATATTTGCAGGTGCTGGTGTCACCAAAGCAGAGCGAATATCGGACAATTTGACATCTGTGGTGAGACTCACGACTCTAAATGAATGCTATGCTAATGTGACGCCCACCAATGTGCTTACATATGTGGTTTAAAGTAAGCTTTGTGTATTCAAAATGATACTGTTTAATACTGTTTAAAAGAGGAACTGAAATGCTGAATTCTGTACTGAAGTGCAGTCCTGGCGACAGGGTGGTGGTTTATGACGTTTTACGTCAGTCAGACGCTTTACGCCAATCAGCTGGTTTACGACACAACGGCGCGAATTCCCTCATTCTGCAAAGCACCGAAGCAGTGAACACACGTGAAAAAGTTGTTGTGTCATCTTTGTGTCCTGTTTGCAGGTGGGTGAGAATAATGAGAATTGTATGAGGTTGTTTGAATGAAAATACTGTTTTGATGCATATATGAGTGGGTGTTCAGTTTAATTGTCCGGTGTGCAGCGCGCGCAAAAATGGCGCCACATCGTCACGTCCGTCAGGATTCCATATTGTTTGGCTCAATGAAGGTTTCCTGTGATATTATTATTTTCTAATGCCGTTGAAATGTAAGTTATTATTTGTTTATGCCTCATGCTGTTGAACAGGCTAAATAAATATGTGCATTCTGCAAAGCACCGAAGCAGTGAACAGACGTGAAAAAGTTGTTGTGTCATCTTTGTGTCCGGTTTGCAGGAACATATTATCTGCTTCCCAGGTACCAATCCTGGTACCTGTAACACTAACGTTCCTCTTGCGGCTATTATGTTTGACAATACATTTGTCATATAAACCACCTTTTGGCTAATAAACTAATTGGTGGAAGTTTAAAGCTGATTCAATCAGTTTTTGTCAACAACAAAAAAAGAAGCGCACATTTGCTGTTATGCAGTATATATGGCTATTGTGTTAGCAAACAACTGCCTTTACACATCCAGCAGACAGGGAGGATGGTTAGCATTAATTGTGTCTGGAAAGCTGCTGAAGGTCACTCTCCTTCTCTCTTTTGTTTTGTTCTACTGAAGAAGATATTTAACTCTTTAGGTGTTAAATGCTCCACTATGTTCACCTGTTTTTTTGTTTTGTTTTTGTTAATATTGGTGGTCTAGTTTTCTATATTATTTATTTTTAACTTATTCCGTCTTATATGTCCAATGATTGTTCTACTAAAGCATTTTAGAAGCATATAATTAAAGTGTGATATCATTCGACACAACATTTGTTGAGAATGCGCTCTCTTTGTTATAATGCGGCTCCCAACCCCCCTGTTATAATATGTTTCTGGCTTTTGCCCTCAGTTGTGATAATTAAAACTACACAATCAAATTGGCTCTTTGTTCTGAGGAGTTTCACACCCTTATATATATATATATGTATGTGAAAGTTGCCCACGGACTGCCATTCCTCCTCCCCCTCCCACCTGTAGTGTTTCCAACTTGGCACCTCCTCCTCCAGAAGTATCTTGGCTCGTATTTCTGAGTGCTTTTCCGAGCCCAACGCCTGCTTCCTCATTCACTGATCACTAATCAGAGCTCACGTCCCTGCTGCTCTACAGTTAACCTCTAGGCACTTGGGAGATGCTCCTCCACCTCTTCTGCATATGGCCATTGTGGATTTTGGGCGGCAGCCAGGCTGCCCTCTCGCGCCTGCCCACCCGCCAAACATTGGCCCCGAACTGAGGCACAAAGGCATTTGTATGCCAGTCATGTTTCATAGGGGCCGCTGGCTCTTTAAGACTGTGGGAAAGAGGGCATTTCTGCACTGAAACTGCCCCGTTTTCACACATTCCTGAGGAGGGCATATTGAGCTCATTATCATATTTAACTACAATGGCTCTTTGTGCAGGATATGGGATTTGGAAAGGTGCCAAATATCCTCGGGTGCATGTGTAGCTGCACATGTGTGATTCTGTCTACATATTATGTGTGTGTAAACTGAAACATAACGAATATATTCAGTAAAATGGTAACAAACGTGAAGATTATAATAGGCTCATTTGCAAGCACAGTTCTATTGTTGTCATCAGAAAAACAACAACAAATATATATTCTATTTCCTTCATATCACAACATTAAAAACTCTATGTTGTACACAAATCTATATTTGTTGCACCATATATTGTCCATGTACTGATTACAGAAAAATGATGATGGTCATAATACATAAATTAATGGATTCTGGTCAAAGGGAGTAAGAAACCACTAATTTCGCCATTAGTTACATCTTATAAATCATGTATAAGGTTATCTCTTTGTCCCACAAACACATGCAAGCCAACAATGTCTCTCAATACCTCTGACTTCTTTGACTGTGGCTCTCAGCTCAAAACCCATTTGTTTCTATTGTAGATGGATGAAGATGAATCTTCATTAAAAAAAATCAGTTCACAAATATATATAGTTTCCCTTTTAAAAAAAAGGTTAAATCATTTCCTGAAACACCTGCTCACTGTATGTTTTAGCAAAAGTTACTCAACAGTGGAAAATAGTGCATTTGTTGGGGACTATTTTCAGCAGGAGACACGAAAAGAAAAGAAAGAGGAAAGAACATCCGAGCATAGAATAAATGCAATAAAAATGGTCACACTTTGTCTACTCAGTGGCTTAAACAAGGCCAGTGCATTCTGGGTCTTATAGGCCGTCTACCTTTTTAGCCAAAGGGAATACCACAGCCCCTGTTCTCTGATCATGTAGCACCAATGTCAACAATATTTGCACCTTTCTACTGCATAACCAACCTAGTTTATATGAAAAGGCTTAAAAACACTTCTTTCAGAGAACCTTGAAAGTATTGAACTTCTGTGTTTTCAAAATCATTAGCACTGCCTTTGTTTGCAACCCTGGTGTGATTGCAGGTGTAATGTGGTATGTTTGAGTCAATGAGTGTGTGTTGTAGTTGTAGTGAAGATAGTAGGGAGGGGTTGGAGAGTGTGTATTGTGTTACACAGCCACACATTAGCAGTCAGCCACTCTGAAAGTGGCGCGCTCATTTCCTACTAGGATGCTCCCAGCAGCCACACTGATCGAAGCCGACATCAACAGCATTCCCCCAGCTTCCCTCCCCTTAACATACACAGATGCAACACACACACACACACACACACACACACACACACACACACACACACACACACACTCCAGCAGTTAGAAGAACACATTTTTGCCTGACAAAAAGGGAGACAGCAGCAGAATCAATTGCGATCCACTATCTCCGGCGACGCCAGTGAAACAGAGAGCCGGAGAGGAGAAATTATTGCAACAGCTGCAGCGCGAGGCCGTCATGTTTCACTATATATTCCCACTCGCAGACTAAAAATATAGACCCCCCACCCTGAATGCATCACCCTACGTCTAGACCCACGTCTCTGACTCGTCCTCGCCGCATGTGGCCAAACAGAAAAGGGAGGGCGATTCTTCCTCTATCGGGAAAAAGGTTAAAAGGGGCTGTCTTTCATCAGCTCATCATCCACAACGCCTGCATAATTTATGGGCTTGTTACTGTAATCAAAAATTCTTCTTTATTTTTTTTGTGTTTTTGAAAGAGGGTGGGTGTAGATGCACTGCGGAGGCAGTGCTCTCCCGCACAAACTTTTTCCCGCGAGCCCGGGCCTTTTCATGTGAAATGAGATACTGCTATGATGTCCCTCGGGTAAGAAGGCACACACAACACGTACACAAAGTTGTGGGGAAAGAACTCTGTGTACACATGCAGCACAATATCTCAAACTTCCCTCTACTCTGCTCATGAATGTTAATGGGGCCATAATGTACAGACAGATTCACACACTATAAACCAAGGGAGGCTTGTGATGGTGTTTGGTTTACAGGCTATTGTTGGCTTAGTGATCATGAGATCATATCTTGGTTTATTGCCTATTTTTATGAATCCAACAACCAGTTCTTGCATCATATAGAGTGATGGATGTGAGAAATTAATGGACAAATATATACTCCAAAAATTATATTTAGGTGATCAACCATTCTTAAGCATTCTCTGAACACAACCCTGGTAAACTGGCTTTCACTACAGTGAGTATGGAGGCAAAAACAGGCCATATTTATTTATTAGATTGTATATGGTACTGCATATCACATTGTGATAGTCAGATGATAATATAAAGAGTGGATGGATGGGTCAAACAAGCATAAGACCTTCACCCAGGAGACCGCTGTTCATGTCAAGCATGAAACCAAAAGTCAATGTTGACTTATTTTAAGTTACATCATTACTTTACAGTGGACATGCAACTAGAATGACATAACAAATATAACCCGCGATACTAAACCTAACCTAAGTGGTTTTATTGCCTTTTGCCCGAGTGACACCAAGCGTCTATATGTGACGGGTTTGGGGTGAGAAGAGGTTGGAAGTCATGTGGTGAGATTGTCCATCACTGGAATCTCTAGTTGACATTTTTACATGTTCAGTCACGCATCTGAGTTTGTCTTTTTCTGCATTATATGACTGTTAAAATGTAACGTCATGGGAAAGAAGTCATAGTGTAACTATGGCGGTCCAGATGTTCAAGTTTTAATATATTGGGTGATAATTTCCCTATAAAAAGCATTTTTTTATTCTAAAATGTCCAACTGAATTCCATTCATTTCATTGTATTTCGTATTATAGTATTTCTTTACTTGACTTTCTAAGGAGCATGGTGTGAAGCCTAAAATGAACTTAAAATCATGTTGTTCTTTTATTGAATAATATAAATAAAAAAATAAAACCAATTGTCTTACTTCAAATTCCAGTCTCTATGATCATTTCACAGTTGAAGCCCCACACTAGCTCTGGCAGAACAATGAGGCCATGCATGCTATCAAGTGATTATTATCAGCCAACTCCTGCAATCAGCAATCACGTCTAAACAAGTTGCCAAGGCGGTGTCTACAAGTTGACAATCTCACTCTCGCTCGCCCATGCTGCTGCTCATGCTGCTTATTCCCATCTGCTACATGCTGCCGATATTGTTGAGGATCATTGTTCTGGTTTCTTATTAACCGTACACACGATGGCATCCTGCCATGTGGATTACAGTTTAGCTTCAGTTGCATGTGTTTGGAGGGTGTGTTCCTTGTAAGAGGAACACAAAGCTAGCTTTATTGATTGTTTATTGGGAGTCTGGATAATTCTGTTCTATGAAGTTGTCTTCATATTTTTTTAGGAGATCTTGTCAAAGCCACAAAAGCTCTGAGTTATAAACATACAAGAGTGAAGGCCTATTTAAAGACATGGACACGGCTTTTTACCTTGAACCTAATGTGAGGTAGGAGCCGCTGCTCCATTCCTTAGCTGCACCTACTTTTTTTTGTTTTTTTTGTCAAATGGTTATAACAATATGGCCGTCAAAAGACATTTATTTGATATGGTATTATGCAGCAACAGCATGCCTTCGTAACACATTACAGTAACGTGATTATACAAATGTGATTACAATTTGAAATTCAATACTTAAAGTCCAGTGATGCTCTGTTAAGCTTGATTTTCCTTTACGCCTCCCAGAGGATCCTGAGTGTCAAAGTGACGTCTCCCCATCAGACACGGCCCTCCGCGGGGTTTCCCATGTGGCAGATCCTCACCTGTCTGTGCACATTGAAATAAAAAATATATTAGTCTGTCGGATGTGTACGCAGCATTATGAATGAATGAATATATACTTTATTAATCCCCGAGGGGAAATTTGGTGTCGGGGTAGCAGCAATTTACAACAAAATAAATAAAAACAGCAGGATGAAAGATAAAAGATATATACAATAATAATAAAAATAATAATAATAATAAAATAAAATAGAAATAGCTGGGATTGTGCAAAATATATATATACATGTGGTTAGTCAGAGGATCTGGCAAGCGGTGATTTATTATAAAGCCGTAATGCCGTTGGCAGGAATGTTCTCCTGTATCTGTCCTTGTTGCAGCGGAGCGTGAGGAATCTCCTCGAGAAAGTGCTCCGCTGACCCTGCAGTAGGTGGTGGAGAGGGTGGTCCGGGTTGTCCAATATGGACAAAAGTTTCTTCAGCGTCCTCCTCTCCACCACCTGTTCCAGAAACTCCTGCCTGCAGCCAATGATGGAGCCGGCTTTCTTAACTATCTTGTTAAGTCTGTTGGTGTCACCGGCTCCATGCTGCTCCCCCAGCAGACGATGGAGAAGTACAGGGCGCTGGCCACAACCGACTGGTAGAACATCTCCAGCATCTTGCTGCACACATTAAAGGATCGAAGCTTCCTCAGGAAAAAGAGTCGACTCATCCCCTTCTTGTACACAGCGTTGATGTTGTTCTTCCAGTTCAGTCGGCTGTCGATGGAAACACCCAGGTACCTGTACTCCTCCACCATGTCCACGTCCTCTCCAAGAACACTCAGAGGTCTAGGAGCAGTCGCCTTCCTCCTGAAGTCCACCACCATCTCTCTGGTCTTGGTCACATTCAGTAGCAGGTGATTCTCGCCGGCCCACTCCACAAAGTCACTCACCACTTCCCTGTACTCCTCCTCCCGTCCATCCCTAATACACCCGACCACCGCAGAGTCATCAGAGTACTTCTGCAGATGGCATGACTCCGTGTTGTACTGGAAGTCAGTGGTGTACAGGGTGAACAGGAAGGGTGACAGAACAGTTCCCTGTGGGGCTCCAACATCACTGACCACCGTTTCAGACAGCACACGGCCCATTCTGACAAACTGTGGTCTACCTGTGAGGTAGTCAGTGATCCAGGAGATGGTTACGTAACTCGACTTTTGTTTCCCACAAAACACTACACCGTTTTCTTGAGTGACATTTCTGCGTCCTCTATATATATACATATATGTATGTGTTAAAATAGTAGATGGCAATACAGTAAAATAAATGGGAACACGAGTGAAGATTTGTTTTCTATCTTTAAATTTGGAAATGCAATATCTGTAAATTTGATTTAAACATTGATACAAAAAAAATGTAATCAATGATAGGTAAATTATTTATTTGAAATAGATTTTCTCATTATAATGGAACTGGTCATAACATGTTATCTGTGAGTTTTGGATCATTTAAAAAAAATATTTTCATGGTTTTATAGATTTTTGGATTCACAACATGTTAAAGGAAAGTCATCTTTAATTGAATTCCAAACCAGCCAATCACGAGCGAGATTACAGTTCAACCTTCAACACATGTTGCCTTCTTTTCAACATAAGAGGTACACAGTGATCATGTATCTCACAGTTATAAATGATAAATACATACAAATAATAATACTAAAAAAAGTGAGCAGAGTACAAACTTAAGACAACTGTTGCTCTTCACAAGCAGCAATCTCTGCTCCAACTTGACTTTCCCGTTCTGGCTGAGGAAACAGAAGGAGTGCTTCATGTTAAACCCGCTGTCTAAAGACACAGTAACTGCAGCTGCGTGATCCTCCTCCAGAGGACGGATGTCTTCTGTGCGGTCCCACCAACATCCCCTGCAGTGGCGGAGAAGGGCAGGAACTCTCCATCCCTGCAGCTGGAATGCTGTGTGGTGCATGTGAATGTGCTGCATGGAGACACGGACGTGGGTAGTAATGTTGGTGCGCTGTGTTTACTGTGCGTGTAGAGGCTGCCTAACGAGTGACGAACACGCAGCCATCTCACACTATCGGAATCTTGAACCGCAGCCGCCTTAAAATACTGTCCTGGCAGTCCCCGCCGGCGACAGAGAGGAAGCTGTTGACCACAGAAACCTGCGATTGAATGTGATTCAACCCTCGTTCATCGACCTCATCAAACCCCCGGCCCATACCGGGGCCGATAATGCAGACTCCTTTCCAACGCGGCTACCGGTGCGCTGACCTGAGAAGCCGGACGATGAGTCTCCAGTCTGGCCAAACACATTCCTCAGCCGCCACTACAGGCTCTCCACCCTGTGGGCAGGAGGCTCCAAGACCATGCGTGCTCTTCCTCTGGACTTCTGGTGACTCAGACAATGACATGCAACAAGATAACATAAACGTACTGATTTTTGGGGGGGAAATTTGGTTGTTGGAGCTGCAAATAGTAGGATACAGTGAGAGAAATATGATGCCGCTGCATGTTCAATGGGATTGAAAGTCCCCAAACTTTGAAACCTGTGAAAAACATTCACATGGGTGTATTAACCCGACCTTGACCTCGTCTCAGGAACTTTTCTTTGACGTTTGCACTATGTATATTCCACCCTGTCGCCTCCAAAATGATGTTCCCATACAACCAAACTACTTCAATTCAATTCAGTTAATTTTGTATAGCCCAAAATCACAAATTAGCCTTGGAGGTTTTTACAATCTGTACACATATGACATCCCTGCCCCGGGACCTCACATCGGATCAGAAAAAACTCCCCCAAAAAACAGGAAAAAAACTTTGGTAGAGCAACAGAGGAGGATCCCTCTCCCCGGATGGACAGAGATGGACAGTTTTAAACACCTGGTTTACATTATAAACTGGAACAAAACACATTAAATGACTTACAAGACTTTTTTTAGGTTTGGAAAAAAACACCATGGTTTGGCTTAAAATAAGTACGATTGTTATTTAAGACGTAAATCTTAACAAGTTAACGTAGATTTGGGGTTTCCTACGCGACACAAACAGCAGCCTCTCACGTGAGATTCATTTTTTCCATCCATCCCACAAAACCCTCTCTGTGGACGTCTGCGGACTATCATTAGAAATGTGTTCGTGATCTGTCAAAAAAACAAAGTAATCCTGGACCTTTAAAGCCGATTGACGGTGCATTTACATGTATGAGCATCTCTAGGAGTAGTTTTGACCAGGACCTATCCTTTGGCTCCCACGTGAAACAGATCTCAAGGACTGCCTTTTTTCACCTACGGAACATCTCAAAGATCCGGCACATCCTGTCTCAAAGCGATGCAGAAACATTGATCCACGCATTTGTTACTTCAAGACTGGATTACTGTAACTCTGTATTATCAGGCTGCTCCGGAAAGTCCCTTGGGTCTCTCCAGCTGATCCAGGATGCTGCAGCTCGTGTACTAACAAGGACTCGGAAGAGAGATCACATTACTCCTGTACTAGCTGCTCTCCACTGGCTTCCTGTAAAATCGAGAATCATATTTAAAATCCTCCTCCTCACCTATAAAGCCTTAGCTGGTGATGCACCATTATATCTTAAAGAGCTTATAGTGCCATATTACCCCACTAGAGCATTACGCTCACTGAATGCAGGGTTACTTGTGGTTCCCAGAGTCTTAAAAAGTAGGTTGGGGTCTAGAGCTTTCAGTTATCGGGCTCCTCTTCTGTGGAATCAGCTTCCACCTTCAGTCCGGGGGGCAGACACAGTCACCTCATTTAAGAGTAGACTTAAGACTTTCCTCTTTGATAGCGCTTATAGTTAGGGCTGTTTCAGGCTTATAGTTAGGGCTGGCTCAGGTTTGCCCTGGTCCAGCCCCTAGATATGCTGCTATAGGCCTAGACTGCTGGGGGACATCTTAGGATACACTGAGCTCCTCTTCTCTTCCTCTTTCGCTCCTCTTCTCTTCCTCTTTCACTCCTCCTCTCCTCTTCTTTCTCTCCATCTGGATAAACTATTGTCTCTTCAATGCACATTACTAACTCTACTTTCTTTTTCCATGGATTCATGGCTGCCTGGAACCGGTCCTGCCCCGGGTCCTGCCCCCGGTCCTGCCCCCGGTCCTGCCCCCGCCCCTGCCATGGATTCATGGCTGCCTGGAACCGGTCCTGCCTGCTACCATGGCCCTGCTGATGGAACCGGCCTGGAACCGGTCCTACCTGCTGCCATGGCCCTTCTGATGCCCCCCTCCTCTCTACCGCCTTCTGCTTCATGGATTATCAGGATCATGGACCATGCCTAATACTCATTATATGAATAATTTCTGTCATATTCATTGAATGTGCTGTAACTACGCTATTCATTCTGGCCACATGACATCTATTGCTTCTGTCCATTCAGGGAGAGGGATCCTCCTCTGTTGCTCTCCCTCAGGTTTCTTCCCCTTTTTTTCCCTGTGAAAGGGTTTTTACTATCTTTTTAGGGGAGTTTTTCCTGATCCGATGTGAGGTCCCGGGACAGGGATGTTATGTGTACAGATTGTAAAGCCCTCCGAGGCAAACTTGTATTTGTGATGTTGGGCTATATAAAATAAACTGAATTGAATTGAATAGGAGACCAGGTTGAGATTAAGAAACAGTAAAACAGCAGAGCTCTGCTGGACTTCCTTGTTTAGTTCTCCAAGCCTCACAGAACCGTGAGCTCACATCCTGATCGACAGGTCTTTGGATCCAAACCCAGGACACCCCGACACCTCCAAGTCCCCAGAGATCCAAGAAGCAGTCGGTGGTGCCGTGCTGGACTCAGGCTTTCTGTGAGTCGGGTAGTTTGAGGCAATTTGATTTTAAAACAACTTAATTTATAATGTCAACACAATTTAATGTCTTAAAACTAGACTTTGACAAAGAGGCCCGATGCAAGACAGAACCAGAAGGCAATAACTCCTCTGAGCCGACAACTACATCTCTTTTATGATCCCTACGTGAGAGGAAACATAGCTATTTCTGTAATGGCACCCAGTCTTGGGAAATGCACTGTAACTAAATGAACATACTGTATCTCTCATATATTATATCACGGCTATTATTTTTTAAATAAATTAGATATGAAATCTCATATAAATTTGACTAGTTGGGATATCCTTGTTCTCACTGAAGACCCTTGAGTTGTGCACAATACGATGTGCATATAAATGTGATCAAAGTTTGATTTACGACTGCTGAAATTGCTTGTTCTTCCAGCCTCATCACAGTATTCCCAAAACATCCGTCCTCTCACAGAACATCATTTCCTGGCGACTCCCAACAGGTCAACAGACCAAGTTTTTTTTTTTTTTTTTTTCGTTAAGAGTGGCTTCCAACTCTGAGACGCATACAGGGACCGCATTTCTTCTTAGAGAAAACCTTCCTCCTCCTGTTTGAGAAGCAAAATGCGGATACTAATACCAACAATAGCTCCAATGCAATTAAGTTTCTCCAAGCTGCATTAAAATGTAATTAAAGTTTCATGAGAAATTCAAATAGAAATCAGCAGGAAAAGAGACTATACATATCGGCTGATGCCTTCTGGGCCCTTCAGAACTGACGTATTCATGATATAGCTCACCATACGCTGGAGTTTGTGGATAAAATACCCCATGGAGGAGTATTTCTGTCACTGTGATGCCTTCTTCCTCACTTGTCCTCCTGAAAACAGGTGCCATCAGCAACGAATGGTAGAAACTTCAGAGGGAAGAGAGACTGAGGGGAGATAAAGAGAGTGAAGAGGCCTTTGAGTAACAGCTCATTTTTTATTTGGCAACACTTCAAATGTAGCCCGTTTACCACGTCTAGACGAGACAGCTTTCAAAGTCAGGGTAGAGTACTGTTTTTATTTTTATTTTACTCAAGTATATAAAAGCTATTTACTGTAACAGCAGAAGACAGACATCTCTTTTACTTTTCCTACCACAGACGCTCTGCTGCTCCTCTACGTTGCAGATGAGTTTGTCAGATGCCTCCGTCCACCTCCCTTTCTCTTCAGTCTAACCCGCCTCCTCTCTCTTCTCGTAGTCTGTTTGAAGCCGTGAGAGGAGTGAGACAATCTGATCCTGTTTGATGGATAATTTGAAAAACTCAGTGATCAGGGCTGAGACGATGTTCGTTTCTGGTGGCTGGGCTTCAGACGGCAGGTCGTACAAAGGGACTCGTTCTCTCTCTGTGGCCTTTTAAATTCGTCAGTCAGCGTGTTGAGACCGCTTATGTACTCTAACTACCGCCACAAGCTTTTCATGTGGCTCTTCATGCTGTTTCGCTGTTGAGAAATCCCATATTAAATCACGCCGTGCGCAGGAAAGACTTTCTACTTCAAATATTTGTGGTTTTACGTCAGGTGTATCTTAAGCATCCGTCTGTTTTCCTGCTTGATAACTGCAAGGCGAACGCAATTTCAACAAATAATTAATGACAGAGAGTCATTATTTCTTATTGATATGATGGAGTTTTGCCGAGTGTTAGAATTCACTTATAATTTACCGAGAACTGATTCCACAGAAGCATTTGATCAGATTCAACAAATGTATGCTGTCGAGAGATGAAGTGTCCCATCGTGTTTAAAGGCTTGCATTGTATTATTAATTCTGCAGGAAAAAGAGAAAAATGTCAGAAGAAAAACGTTAAATTGAAAGATGTTAAATATGGAAAAGGGAAATATAGGAACTACTGGTAGTCTGCCTCCAAAATAACAATATAGACTTCACTATTTAACAACTTAAAATATATATATATTTTGCTTATTAAAAAGTATACAGTAGATACAATCAATTTAAACTAACTAAAAACAAGAATAATGTAAAAAAGATATTGGTGTTAGTGCGGCACAAGAATCTGACGTATGTGTTCCTCTATATATAAAATAAATATATGACTAAAAAAGTCAAACTAAAAAGTGTATTAAGCATTGCACCTGTAACATTGTAGAATAGAACGTTTAAAAAAAAAAGATAAAAATCCATGCATCCTTGTTAAAACCTGGTTCCTACACTACAAAACGCCTACTGAGGGGAAGTTTGTAAAAGCTTCGGTTACTTTGCATCTATGAAACGGAGCGTTTGGGAAACAATGATCTCCCGAATTCGGTCATGCCCATTGATGCTTTGTGTGATGCGCCTTAACATTGCTGCACCACCTCACATACGAACTGAGGCGTCTGATTACAATGATATTTAGGAATCTTCTTCTCTGGTAATTGACTTTCCGTTGACGTAGCCTTTATCGGCCCCTAATGCCCGACGACCGCTTGGAGTCGTTTTTTATTTATAGCGTGGACGGAGATATTTTTGCAAAACGAAGGTCATGTGGACAACATTCTTTTTCGAAAAAATTTAACATATATACGTGTAGACAAGGCCTTAATTTGTCAGACTTCTCACAGCTCCCCCTGGAGACAAATAATACTACACAACACCTGTAAACAGACTATGCTGTGTAAAATCTGTGGAGTTCACCTTAAGAGCCATACTGACATAAAACAGGAACGTATGTATATACAAATATATGAAACCCACACCAAAGAAACGATAAAATAATCGTATACTTGAATCCAGTTAACTATTTTAAAGCCACTATGTGTACAATTACAATTTTCAACGTTGGTGCCTCCCAGTGGTCGTATCTAAAAACACGGGCAGGCGGATATAAACATCGTTACCCTCCTGTCGTGGATCTGACCACAGGACACCAAGAGACAGGCGGAAGGAAACACAGTACCAACTTTCATATTTCAACTAAAAACAGAAAAGAAAACTACAAAAACAGATTCCATAAAAAAAATAAAAAAAATTGAATGATTCTGCAATCAGTTCAGGGGCTTTATGAGAATATGTGAAACAAATTAGTGGCCTGGTCTTACGGAGAAGAATCCAGAGTTTCATGGCATTTTCAGCCCCTCCATGGCGACCTTGAGTTTTGACATTGAAGCGGCAGAGTATCCTGAGCCTCAGAGTCTCAGACAGCCGAGTCAAGTACAGGCTTGAAGTCCATCACCATTCTGTATTGCACTTCCATAAAGTTGGGGGACTTGTGAGAGACATATTAATGGTGATCAAAATCTGTTTGTTTCAATTAAAAAATATTGTCTCCATTGCTAAGATAACCCTGATGACCTTACCATGATGTCATCATCCTTTAGCAGCAGGTTAGCAGCGGTGTACAGCAGATATGACGATCATCTGCTCACTCTCTAAATCACTGAAAATAAGAGCCCGGGCTGCACTGCCTCAAGGCGAAATTACAGCTAGTAAAACGTTGCCACACGGAGTGGTGGAGTGGAACTATGTTTTCCAGCCGCAGGGTGTCCTTCTCCGCCTCGCTGGTGGGATCCCGGGGCTCTCTGATGACGGGGTGCGACTGTGGCTTCTGGGGAGTGTCTGGAATGGGTGCCATCTCCAATGCGGTGCTCCACAGAGGGCTGATGACGGGAAGCGAGGGGACATGTCATCGTCTCCAACCGGCCATTGGGAGGAGGAGGAGGAAGATGGAAAGTGGGTGAAAACAGAGGGTGCATGGGAATGGCTTATTCTCTCCTCCACCGCCCAGCAGCTCTGGCATATCACCAACGTTATGGCGGTAATTGATTCTCTCTGTGCCATTAGTCTCTGAGACAAAGATGCGCCAACGAGAGGGGGTGCTGTCACTTAGAGGCTGGCATGGCGCCCAGCCGCACACTCTCACCAACACACAAATAGATACATGCAAAGATATACTTGATTTACCGGCATGCACGCACACACACACACACACACACATTTCGTTTCTCACACAGATGCAAAGCACCATTGGTATAATGTCAGCTGTCAAGGTCTGTGGAAGCAAGAGCACTGCTCATTTGCAAATAAGCCAAACATCAACGGGTTGCAGCTCAAACGCGGTTAATGCAGAAATATAGACACGGACAAAAATCAAAGGGAATACAAATGACTGGTGATCGGATTTGACATTCTTCTCTTATACTTGTGTTATGTTTGTGAGGTTACTGGGGGCAGAACAGCATTCCTCCAGGAGACACACACACACACACACGTTTCAACACACACACTTGAATATAAAAAGAGAGCTCCCCAGACAAAGAGCAGGGCATGTCTTTATCTCATTAAAGTTAACGAGAGGCTGCTGTCTTCTGCCTGCAGACCAGCCGTGATCTGATACCGAAGCCCTCGCTGTGGGCATCGGGCCTCACCAGCAGCACCGTGGCGCTCATCCCCCGTCACAACACTGAGTACTAAGAAAAGCGCTATATAAAATTAAAGTATTATTATTATTATTATCCCCAAACCCAGACGCTCACCGGCACCGTAGCGCCTTTTGGACGCCGCAACGGTACATTTTCCCCACCGTCGCAACGGCCATTACAAGAAATCCTCACCGTCCCCACGTCACCGTATGATCTTCACTGTGGAAAAACATGAATGCCAAATGTTGTACGCCGTCACCATGGCAATTGTCTTTTGTCATCCTCTCTGATGCCGTTTCTTATCACCATGGCCACGGCAGCAGTACCTGCTTTACTCCGAGGAAAATGGGTGGAACAAAGGCGGTTAAAACCTAAAAAAACAAACACACACACACACACACACACACTAACACACTAAGGAGTACATGCATTGAATGCCAATTAACCAAATGAAGGATAAGCTAGCGGAGACAATAGCCCCTCACAGTCAGTTACGAGCTAATTAAAGAACATATAGCATACAATCTAAGATCACTCAGATCAGTTTGCCCGCGGGCGCCGCGAGCTGCTTGATAAGCGTTCTTCTACATCTCCAAAGTGAGCTCTGCATGTAGGGACTGAGGTAGAAGAAGGGCTATAAACGGGTGGCAGCCCTCCATCACTTCCAGTCGAGTCGAAGCAGCCCCGCCTGACTCCTCCTCTCGCCTCTCAAGGCCTGCTACTACGTGGATGCTCATTTGGAGTCTGTAATTAATTGGAGCCTCTATTTCTTTCTTTTTTTTTCATCTATTTTTGTTTGGCTGTTGACCGACGTGTGGTCCTCTCACGCGCTCGTCTTCAGGTCGACGTGGCTCCCTAATTAAGACTCCAGAGGATGGCTAATTGCTGTTGCGTGCCTCTCGGCGGAGCAAGGGAGCCTTCTCCCGGCGCTGCCCAGAAAGAGCGCCCGAGCTCTGAATTAAAGGGGCTTATGTAAGCTTGCGGTGAAACTATTAAACACCAACCAACTTTTCCTTGTGAGGAACTGCCACTTGATTTAATGGGCCTCATTAAAAGTGCACATCACAGAGATGCGAGCCGCTCTCTCCAGCTTCACACGACAATGGGATAATGGTTCCTCCTCGACGCTGTCAAAGCCTAATCCTAAATATTGAACAGTGCTATTGCTCCCGCAGAACGATCCAAAATGGGCAGCAGCATTCTTAAAAGGAAGGATTCACATCATTTGTCTTTTTTGACAAGGGGCAGAGAGGAGCAAGTGAAGGAATAGATGGCGCTGAACAGCTCGCTGTTGTTTATTGGGGGCGGTAAATGGAGAAATCTGGCGCTGAATGAGAATAGATCCTGGATCAAGCTGAAATATTGTTTCCATTGCAGGCCTTAAAATGTTTAAATAAGCCCCTTCTGACGGGGCGAGATCAAATACATGTTGGCATTGTTTATCAGGAGACTGGCATGGTTGAGATCTGATTAAATGTCACACAGTAAATCCTCACATCTATCAAAAGATACATCTTAATACTCCTTTACCTTTAAAAAAAACGACATAATCCTGTTTTCTTTGAATCCTTTTTGGTTTGGTTTTGCAGCCGCACTTAACCGTGTTGGTTCGGCCTCACTGCTTTTATTAACCTCGCTTCCACCACCAACCACCACACATTCAACAAACAGAGTTAGCAACGACGTGGTGAACAAAGTGGAGCATTTAGCAGCTAAATAGCCAGATACTTACCTCAAGAGTTAATGAGTATGTAGTCTGTATCTGCTGTGTTTGTAAGCAGCGACCTGATTTACAACTTTAGAATGTGATAATACGTCAAGGTTGTGTTAACGGCTTATTCTGCTGCCCACTAGTGACCAAAAAAGTAATGAATGCACCTTTAAAACAAGGTAATGTAACGTTTGTGGTAAAGTGCCCTCTGTGAGCAAGAGTAGTATTTTAATTCTATAATGCAGTGTGTGCAGAGAAGAGAAGCATTATAAAGTCAGTCAAACTGACTCAGTTATGTCAGTTGTACAGCAGTTTCCACCTAATGGTTGCAAACATTCGCGAATTTGAACTACTGGTCATACCAGAGGAAGCAAGCAACACACTCTTGAATGTATTGGATTGGCTACGAGTTTATTTTGATTTGATCCAAAGTTGTACATTCTCACGTTAATTGAGAAATATCCTTTTGATATCATTTGAAAGTCATTCCTTGAAAAGGCCAGGGTGCAGGTACTGGTTGGCATTGCCACCAACTGGATACCCGCTCACTACCTCCCTCTCCACTACTGCGGTAACATCAGCCGGCGAGTGCAAACCTGTGGTTAGTCGTTCGCTTTGTTCAGAGGAAGCCCTGACCATAATAATACCATTTTAGGAGCAACGGAAGTCAGGCGGCGGAACCAGAGTTCTGTACTCTGCGGCTCACGATACAGCGGTTGCACAAGAATATGGTAGCCTTCAGCTAACATGAAAAACATGAAAAGCAAGTGTTTGGTTGGTGCGTTTGGGGCTACTGTAGAAACATGGCTGTGCAACAAGCAGGACTCCATGAAGATGCCCCTTCTACCTGTGTAGATAGGAAGGGCTCATTCTAGGCCAAAACACAATGATTCTTTGTTTTAGCCGATTATAACATATGAATCTAGTATTTAATTTATGCTGAATGCTACACGGTGGGCTTTAAATGCCCCGCTTTTACAGTATTATTTTACCCTGTAACCGTCCATTGACCCTAATTCAAAAGAACATGAGCTCCCACAAACTCTTTCATATGTGTTTGTGTTTAAAAATCTGCAAAGAGAGTCCAAAGAAAGACCACGGCAATTAGAAGAGAGAGTATAGATTATGTAGGAGAGAGAAAATGAGGAAACACAGCAGCAACAATTACTTAAGAGACACAATTAAGGCATGAGTACAAAAAAGACCACTACACACAATGGACCTCTCAGCAGATATATACCCTTGAAACATTCCTCCACTTCAAACACATAACTTGTGCCTCTCGTAGAAAGAAGAAGAAAAAAAGCTCTAAGAGAAGAAAGAGATGGCAAAAAAAAACAAAAAAACAAATCAGGAAGAAGCTGGAAATGAGTCCAACTCATGCATAACTTCAAACACTCCATCTTCAAAGTTGCATAACATTAAAAACCAAGCCCACTCTGAGTCCTCGACATCAAAAAACCAGCCAGCATCGAGGGGACACTGTCGAGCCTGCTGAGCCATGCCCTCGCTCTGAGGCACAACATGCACCCACCCTCCTCTTCGTCTTCATCCTTTTTTTTTCTCGTCCCTTGCCATTGTCCTTGGGGTATTTGTTATCGTAGAGCAATACAGCATCATGGGTAAGAGGAGGGCCAGGTGGTACATAGTGACTTCCCGCCCTAAGAGCAAGCATATCAGGGTTATCTATCGTGGTTATATCTGGACCGTGGTCGCGCCTCCTGACATGACCCTGCTGACCCCCACTGCCACCATCATTAGTATTATTATTAGTCACATTGCTATTACCGATACCATTACTGCTTTTATTGTCCATATTATTCTACTATATCCACTGCTGCTGTTATTATTAGTCGTAATTCTTCCATCATTATTCTACTTACTACTCTCATTATATGAATAATTAATGTCATATGCATTGAATGTGTTGCAACTCTGGTATGTTGTTCCCTCTGTACACATGACATCTATCGCACTTCTGTCAATCTTGGGATTGAATCCGATGTGAGAGTCCTGGGACCGAGGATGTCTCATGTGTACAGATTGTAAAGCACAATTTGTGATTTTGGGCCATACAAATTAAATTATTCCCACCAGATTACCTTTTATATCATGCATACAGCTATGTGTGTGTGTGTGAAAACCTCTAATGTCAGTGTTCCCAACCCTTTTGGTCTGACGTAGATGAAATCAGGTTCGCCTTTTGTGTACGCCTCGTACCATGTGTTCATTTAAACAGATTGTTTAAGCATGCTGTATACACTGCTAGTATACATATATGCATGTGCTGTACATATCCACCCACTGCATTTACATATAGGAGCCCATCTATTATTTATTCCAGCCCTTTTTGCACAGTTGTATTGTTCTGGGTTACATCAACAGTTTGACTTGTATGCACATACATATGTCCGCTTTGTTGTCCTTCTTTTTAGCTCTATGTCTTTTTATATCCGTTCTTGAACTGCAGTGCAAGTTTACTGAGGGCAACGGAAAGTACAGAGTCAAGTCTCTAATATATGCAGGCCTACACATACATGGCCAATAAAGCTTATTCTATTTACCTTTACTCATCTATTTCAAGCAGTCATCCATTAGTTTGAGCTAACATTTAGTTTCCATGCATTCTCAATCGTAATGCTTACCGTTCAGGTGTTACAGTTTGCTCAATACCTTCCAACTACCCTCTAGCAACTGCAGACGTACCTCTTGAGAAACGCTGGGTCCCACCCCCATATCATTAGTGTGGGTGCTGTCGGGCGCTGTCGTTTGTAACCGATTTCAGAGCAACAAAGTTTCTCTGAACAGGTGAAGAAGAAAAAAAACTCAGTTTCCAGCACTGGGAAGCTATAGGATCAGGTGTGAGGCGACAACACCAGCTTGCAATCAGCAGGAACAAAGTGTGATCAGGTTGTCTTTGAGGAGACGAATGTATAGGAGGCCACGTGAATAGACAACACTGCCGAGGGTGTACAAACACATCGGTTCCTTTAAGTCTTCGCTTGGCTTTTACCCTTCTTTGTCACTTTCAAATGCTCCTGACAAATTCTCCAATATACTGATAAACACATACAAAATCACGCCCACGCGTTTAAACCGAAAAAAGCTCTTCAGAAGCGCACCTATCCTCCCACATATGTTGACATACGCTCATGAACAAACTGGTAATGTTCCATCAAAGCTTATAGCGCCCATTAAAACTCGGAGACAAACATGGAACCACGCTCGTGGTTAACACCCACACACACACTCTTGAATGACAGGCCTTCCCGTCACTACAATTGCCGGTGACAATCATGCACCCTCCTCAATTACACCTGACTAATTGTTGAGGTCCTACATTACCACAGAGACTGACAGAGACAAGTCACACACTATATATATATATATATATATATATATATATATATATATAGAAAACCTAGTATTGCAGTTGTGAATAAGTATGCATTATCTCATAATCAGATAATGGATTATTTAAGCACTCTCACCATGCGGTATAAACCGATGGAGATACAGTCGATTTTCTCTTTTTTTCTATCTCAAACACACACACACACACACACTTTGTGCACAGTACACGGCACACACTTTGCCTGAAGGATTTTAATTTGAGATGCAGACTCCAGTGTCATAGTGAATGATATTAAAAGTCGTATCATGAATAAATCAGGAGACAGAGGACTCACCTCAGCAATGTGACAGATAAGCAAAGAGAAACAGCACACAGGAGGAGGCAGAGTGAGGGAGAGAGGGGAAGAGGTTCAGGACTGATGGAGGAAAGGGCGATAAATAAAGACACTTGCATTTTTACAATACAGACTGCAACGCTGTTTGATGTAGGCCATTAGTTTATGGCACTTCTTAACAAGGCTGTAATTACTTTACTGCTAAATCCACAACGCACCTTCATCCGTCATCGGATCACTCGACAATGTTATTTTATGGCGGTTTCCACACAGGAGACTTGTTCACAACCAAAGCCCTCATTTGTAACAAATCACTCAACCGTAACATCCACTGAAATTGACAATTTGTCAATTTTCGCCGTGTAGTTTGTGACAGAACACGGAATATCACAGCAGGGGTGTGGTGCATCCCAAATTTTCTGAAGGGCCCAAAAATTCATTCAAACCTGTCAACAATTCAAATCAAGATGGAAGACAAGACGATGCGTTGGTTTAGGGCGTGGCTAGACCGGATATTAGGGTTGTTGAGACTGTGGAGCACATCATCCGTGACTTTATTTTTTGAAATATTTAAAAGCATGGCCAATACACAATAACTATAGTGTGAATACCTGTGTTGACGGCTGGATTAATCAAAATAGAAGTTCTGTCAGACGTTTCGTGAGGTCCTGTGTAGATATTAGCAAACAGTTAATGAATGTATTACATTGTATTTATAGTATTCTGCCTCACTCTATTCACATACATGCATACAAAGTGCATCAGAACATAATCAAAGTGCTCCTTCACACACCGATGGCACAGTCTTCAGAAACAATTGCCGTTTTGTATCTTGCCCGAGGACATTACGACGTGTGGACTCGAGCCGGGGATTGAACTGCCGATTTTTCAATTGGCGAACAACCCGCTCTACCTCCTGAGCCACAGCTAAAAGGATGGGGTCTAGCATGTCTGACTTTCATGCTGTTGCAGATGTCCTATCACAGACCTGCAATTAACCTTCACCATTAATCTTTCTATTCTTAACCAAGTGCTTTATGGTCCAAGGGTAACAAGACCTTAATATTAATCCGCAAAAAACACAGTTCTTTACCTAAACCATGTAATAGATATTATATATTATTTATATATTTTTTTAAATAGATTGTTGATGGATGTAATCCAGGTTTTTGCTGAATCTTCTAATATACATATTTGTGCCTGGCGTTAAGGTTGGTCTGAAGTCTTTTCTTGAAAGAGTCTAAACAGGGACACAGTGTCTTAGACGTGAAGCACCAATCATCAAGAAAAAGAAACACTGTTGTTCATTAGTTCTTATTAAGAAATTAACTTAAGCCCAAGTCATCTTAAAACACCTCAATACAATCTGTTTGCCCACTTTAGGCAATCCAATTCAGCCAAATTGAGCAGAAAACCACCTCGCCTGGCAGCACCGATATGCTGTACTGCACTGTATCATCTACTAGGAAGAGCTTGAACAATATTAAGTGCATTAATACTAAAAGGGAAATAATTGGGGAAAAAAGAGCAATGTTGGGGGTGCAGAAAAATGTGCTATATTTTGCCTCGCTCCTTCTGTATAATTGTCATTTAACAAATGGTTGTCTTTGTCGACACATGTAGTGCAGTGGGCTGTTGGACTCACCCACTCACCAGCAGGTGACGAGGGGGTCAATGTGCGTGTGTGTGAGTAAGCGAGTGAGTCGCCAGGTTCATGGGGCGGTAGAAGATAAATCCAGTTTTGGGTCCCAATATTTAAACTATGAAGAATAAATAACAGACACGAAAAGCTATAAAATCTCTGTTAGTTACAGAACAAATGTCTTATAGGGGAGTGTGCATAGATTTGTTAAAAGTATAGTTTTTTAGATTATTTTCAAGGGTAGGATGATCAACACTGCACTCGTACGCATGTTAAGTGTGGAGCTGGGAGGTGATTAGCCTTCCTTGGCATACGAAACACTGAAAGAGCGAATTGGCTTTGTCCGGATTTAAGTTAGGCTAAACACTTCAGGACACAATCCAAACACACAGACGTGAGATATCAATCTTTCCTTATTAAGCTTCTGACGGAAAGTATTAAAGCATGTTTCCCAAAACAAAGTGAACATTTCTGTCCAGATACTTTTGTGCGGTCATGGTTGTAACTATTGTTTTGGGGCAGTTATATTAGGATGAAAAGACAAAATTACATTACTCTGTTTTTGCATCCACCAACTTTTCAGTTGCTAAATATGTCTTTCTGCCGGTTGATGCAGGGCAGGTAAAGTTGACAGTGGGTTTGTAGCTTTTCCCTGAAAACCGCTGCCTGCCTTAGACGAGGTTGACGAGAGCTCTTTAAAACTTTAAAGTTGCGGGCCACGAAACCCAAATGATTAGCTGAAAAATTCAAAAATGTCCCATTGAACTGATGGGTGCAGAGTGCGGCCATATTTCTCTGAAGGGGTTATCACTAGCGACACGTCTCACTTTGCACAGCGTCATATGATATTTTGTTTTGGTGGAGGTTCTTTCCCCACCGCGGATTCATAAATAAAAGTCTATAACCCTGGAACCAAATGTTATTTTTTCTTGCTGAATGTCTTTATTTGATTTTCCCTCCATAATGCTTTATATGAAATAAATTATCCATTTGTTTCCCATGAATAGGTGATCCGGCTAACACTGCCTCGGGGAGTTGCAAATCTCAGGAAGAATTGAGTCCAATGATGCTCTGAATATCCCCCACCCATGAGACCCGCCCACCCGGAGCGTTCATGGGGATCAGGAGGACAAATGAACAGAGGACCGAGTGAAAATCAGCCTGCTTATATCTGTGGGTGGGTGGCTGCACGTAATCTGCAGCTCTGCCAAAAGGAGAGTCCACCACCTCAACTGGTGTCTTGTGTGCATGTGTGTGTGTGTGTGTGTGTTTGTGTGTGTGTGTGTGTGTGTGTGTGTGTGTTCACATACGTGCACATGAATATGCATGTGTATGTGTGCGTCTGTGCTGTGGTTACCTCTGTGGTGCTGTCGGCAGGTTAATCCAGCCCTCAGGCTAAGCATCAAAATTTCAGATCAGAGAATCAATAATTCAGACAGCAGCTTGTCAGGATCTATCACAGAACACAGACTGAGAGGCAGCAAAGGCACAGAGGTGATTTAAAGCCTCATGCAACTCACACACATACAAATATAAAAAGGTGGACACAGAGTCCCTCCGTAATTGCGCGCTCAAATCACGGCCGCGGACGCAAGCGCTCAAAAGCGAGTGCATAAATTCACCATCGCACAAAGCCACACCTTGACTTCAATGCCAAAGAGATCTCACGATATGTGTTGGGAAAACACTGATTGATGGTCAGAGTCACTTTTTGATTCCCAAACTAAACTCAAACCTCGACTACGGCGCGTAGCAGACGCACTGCTGCGCTTAAGATCCACCAGCAGACCCCATTAACATGGCCGTGGCACCGTTGTAAATCCCGTGCAAATCAGAGAAACACAGCAACAAACCATGTCTGCTTAGTGTGCGTTGTGGGGGAGTGAGCTGGTAGGGGGTAAGAGAAATTGAGGGATATTTTAGCGCGTGGGTGTATAATGGCTATCAGAGGTGACTTTCAGTGGGATCAACTGAAAACACTCGCGCACAAACACACAAACAAGCTTCTTTTTTTTCTTCTTCTTTTTTTCCCATCACAGACACAGAACATTAGCTTATACAGATATCAAATGATCATGCAGCAGCAGCAACAAACAGGCTGTGTGTGTGTGTGTGTGTGTGTGTGTGTGTGTGTGTGTGTGTGTGTGTGTGTGTGTGTCTGCATGAGGCAGCCATGAAGTTAAAGCGCTGACGCTAAGAGACATTTTCTTGGAACTGAGTGAGCCCCTGCAGGCCTGGTAACCTTGGGTTCCATGCCGTGTGTGTGTGTGCGTGTGGGTATGTGTGTGTGTGTGTGTGCGTGCGCGTGTGTGCGCGTGTGTGCGCGTGTGTGCGTGTGTACCGTGCTACCAGTCGCAGCTCCCCCTAAACCCACAGGTTGTAACCTTTCACTAAGTAATTCCCATATTTGTTTCCAGATCCTACTTTTGTCTTCTGTTTCCTTTATTCACAGAAATCTCTTGAAACATGTCGACTTACTGTCAGCCAAACTGTCAGCCAACATCCAGAGGAGAGGAGCTCTTCCTCAAACCTTTGCTTCTTTCTTCCGAGTTCTATCAAAGTTTGTTGCTTCAAGGTTAAAAGTAGTTTTTATATCCATCGGTGTGAGGAGACAAAATCCCTCTCGGACTGGACCGATTAGAACTTATGGACACGCGATATGTGGTCAGTAAAGGATCACGCGCTGTAAATGTTTGGGAAACACTTTCATAAAGGACAGTCGATTGGAGCGTCACACAAAGCTGTGTGTGTGTGTGTGCGTGTGTGTGTGCGTGTGTGTGCGTGTGCTCTGTGACTTCCTCCGGCAGCCGTCTTAGCGGCGGAGCAAAAGTGTGTGTGTGTGACACTGACGTGCGTTTTAACCGTGACAGCAAATAAATATCCCCGTTTTCTTTTGAGGTCGTCAAGTGACCATGGAAAACAGTTCAACTTACGTTCGACCATCATTCTATTTCAATGACACACACACACACACACACACACACACACACACACACACACACACACACACTCACTATTTTCTTTGGATTTCCACATTCTTTAGGCTGACTTTTAGAGTAGCATTGCCATAATGTTTTGCTTGTTTGAAGAACTTTGACTTCATTGTGTCCCCAGTTTTGATCCCTAACCCGTCTAGACGCACGATGAACAGAGTTAGAGAGCGATAAAGAGAGCGGAGGAGAGAGATACACAGTGAGAGAGACCAATCTGACCTCACGAGGAGAGGCAGATAAAGAGATAAAAGGATAAAGAGGGATGAGAGACGAGATGGAGGATGCAAGAGAGGAAAGGGAAGGAGCAGCCTGCTTGCTTCCTGTGTTCATCTATATTTCACAGCACTTTCAATTAGTACCAGTGTGTCTGCGGAGCAACCGAGAGATAAAGAGAGAGAGAGGTTTGCTCCAGGTCACTGTGGCCTGGTAATGGCCTCTCTCTTTAAAGGTGTTTGCAAACATAAAGTATGTTTGCTTTGGCCTGAAGCAGGGCATGCGCTCTTGGTTTGTCACATCTACATATTTCACAGGGTCTTACACAAAAACTCCAAGCACGCTGTAATTTATCAAGAGACGCCACATGGAAGAAGTCTTTCCGATCACCGGTTGGAGCAATTGGGAGAAGACCCTCTTTACTTGGGGGGGATGGCGTCTCAATCTATAACTTTTTTTCCTCCAGCCTGGTGCGAGAGGAGGTCAAATTGAAAGTACAAACAAACACGCTTCTCTGAATTTGATATTGAGACGTGGTATAAAACTGTTTTGAGCTGATAGGAGAAATACTTCATGCCCCCATGAGTTTTGCCTGATGCAGGTAGAAGTTCCTAACAGATGTGGAAATCAACTTTCGTTTTGGTACATTTGCAAATTTTACAATTTTATTTACAAAGTTGAGCACATTAAACTTCTGGGAAACACCCTGATGAGGAAAAAGAATCACGTATATTATAAAGCTGCAGCCAAGAGGAGATTGTGCTTCTAATGAGAATGACCTCAGTTGTCTGCTGCTGTGTTGCTCATAGTGGGAACACATCATCATCCTGGCCTAGTTTAACTACCAACACCTTTAACTTGAGCTAACTACGAACATGTATTATCTAATTTGTGTATTTCCGTCCACAATAATGTAACTTTGTGTTTTTTTCTGAACGTTAACTACTGTTTCTATGTCTAGGTGACCAGCAGCCAGGCTTAGTATAGCCTAGCTATAGCTGCTTCCCTGCTTTAATCACAACATCATCATGATCTCCCTTCCAGTTTCATTGGCATGCAGTTGCATGGAGCAAAAAGCCGACAGAGCAACATTTGAATTCAATTCGTTTGATCCATCAATATGAAAATAGTGGTTGGAACAGCTTTAAAAGCAAGTACACAATCACTTAAAACAAACGTGTGAGATATTACACAGTGCTCTCTGCAGTCTGTCAGATCAGTCACACCAAGCACACTAAAACCTCCATCTCGCCAAAAGCCTGTGTGTGATTACTGTGTGTGCTTATGGCCAGTTGAACCACACTGGAGTCGGAAACAACTGGTCTGCACCAACTAAATACAGAGGAGGCCTGTCAGCCAAATGGCAGGCTTGTTGTCAGAGCGGATCAGAGGTAGTGAGGCAGTGCGGATGCTACCTCCGATGACCCGTCTGTGGCAGCGCCGGCTGGGTCTGAGTCCTCCGCCGGGTCCCACTGAGATCCAGGCGTCAGCAGGGGGCCTCACTGTTACCGCTCACGACAGTGACAGCACTCACAATCAGAGGAATCCACGGAGGAGAAAGTCATCACTTAAAATAAACCCATGTTGTTTCACAACTCTGGAGGTGACCTCAAGGCGGTGAGAAGTTGAAACATTTATTCCTGTGGAGACGGTTCCTCTAAAAGAGACCAAACCAAGAGAACATCGCGACAGTCTGAGATGGACTTGGGCTTTCTTTTGGCTTTGAGTTATATTTAGAACTTTTTACTTTTCAAATTAAAATCAGCAAATCTGTTTATCACAATTACAAAACAGGTCTAAAACTATGATACAAAAATCTGTGGAAAAGCCTGACTTCAAGGCAAACACGTTTTAGTTTATCTGTTGTTTAGTTTATCTTACTGAGGGACTCTACTACTTTTTTTTTTTAACAAATGTATTTTCTGAGCAGTCAGTGAGCCCAATTCATTGTAAACTGCAGTGGCCAGTGTCCTCTTGCTCCCACTTGATAAACTAGGTAAATGCTGAAAACAATTAAACTTAATCATATATAAGATGAGAGATATTCTGCCTTCAAATGGAACTTGTTAGTTTTCTTTGAGCACATGGGAAGTGAAGCATACTTAGTAGTTACACTCATGAGAACAGTGCTATAAGTCATGTTACTCCTTCTTATAATATTTCCAACCAGAGTCTACAGCAATGCTTGCAGCTCTTTTTGAGACTGGATGAAGGGTCAGGGGTCATAAAAGTCAGTAGGTTCATCCTGAGGGGACCATGAACATCGATACCGAAACTCACGATTGAATAGTTTACAAGGCATTTCATTAGAAACCATTGTGTCAACCTCACAGAAAATAAGAGAGGAAACGTCAGGGGGTCTCCAAAGTCAGTGCCAAACATCATCTGTGGTAAATGAATGTGTGTACAAAATGAGAAATCCATCAAATAGAGACATTTTCTGCGCTTTAATGACACATGAAGGAACAAGAGTAGATGAAAAACACAACTATAGGTTCGGTCATTAAAAAACAACTATCAGAACATTTCCACTAACCAATTTGTGAACAGAGGGACATTCATATTAAACTGTGACCATGAGCTCATTTGATGGCACCAGTATGGACATTAAACATGTGACTGAAGACGCAAATGAACAAGAATGCATATTGAGAGAGAGAACCCTTGGGCCTCCTTGGCACACGGCTGGAAACCACTGGAGCACTCGGTGTACTGGTCGCACTGGGCAATAGTGGGAATTTAAGGGTGCATGTGAGGAAAGACCAATCCTGCTGCAGACGGCAGCTGTTATCTGGCACCACCTGCTTCTCCGGGGAGCCGAGGCCAAACAGAAGAAGGGACGCCAGCCCCCAGGCGTAACCCCCGGGCGATGCATGTCAGCCATATGCCCGGCCTGCTGCGGGGACCAGTGCGCCAGGGAAAGAAAGACTCCAGTGTTGGGGCCGAGACAGAGAGACACTGTCATGTCATGTGCACTCTGGCTGACGCCACGCCGGGTCAAACCCCGGCCACGCATGACGAGGGGCCGTCTTGGTGTCAAACATCTCGCCATTTGATAAAAGTACAGCCACAGGACGTTACTGCGGGGGATGACGACGAGTGACACGTCAGGAAATTAATTAACGTGGGTGGAAAAGGAGTGAAGCACCTGCCTCTGGGCGTGAAGAGCAGAGCGGCCATCTGAATCAATGAAGCCGTGTTCGGCTCCGCTTTGACCGGCCAGCCAACCTGCGGCGGTTAGCAGCATATGAAAGTGTAATGAGATGTCTATCGCCTGGCTCAACATCACTCCCTCCGTTTCAAGCTAGCAAGAGCTGGATGGCGGGGCTGTGATATGATAGCGGCGGCTGACACCTTGGAAATTGCAGAGGATTGCCCCCTCTTTCAAAAAAAATAAGAGCGCCGAGTCTGGAGGCGGACAGTGTTTTGGGGGAGATGATTCCTCTGATAGATGCAATATACCTGCCATCCAATCCAACACTCCTTCTGCTCTCCGTCGGCTTCTCAGTCTGATAGTGCCGGTTTCCTCACACACATCCTGTTGTATTCATGTTGGGATGGAGAACAATCAGCATTCATTTTTTGTGTTATATGTTCGAGTTGAAAACCTCAGTTTGCTCAACACACATACAGTGTGTCGCACACACTGTGAATTATGAGCCTGAAAAGAAAAAGTGTGATTCTCATTCTTTGTTAGTTTTGGTCCTCATCTTCGGTGCTAAGTGCTTGTTGAGGCGTTTTCCCAGAGATCAGTCACACAATACGAGCTGTGCTCGGGATGAAGTGTTGAAGGCGCTCCTTTTGGTGTCACTTCTACTTATTCTAAAGAAATGGGGAAAAATAAAAGCACACCGATGTGCTGATAGATCTACTGTACACTGAGCACCAAACAGTCGACACAGTGAGAGACTATAGCATCTCTTTTTCTCAGACCATATCAGGGCTAAGATGAGAGTGTTGCGCTTGCATTTCAGTTCTTTTGCGATTGCTTTTTTGTTTGTTTTGGGGGATTAATACAGGTCAATGTTGGAATTTGTATATGTTGAGGCGGAGCATATATTTACATTCTCTAATTGCCTCTGTATGGAGTATTCTTTATGTTACTGGTAGAGACTACCGCTCCACACACGAGGGATTCAGAGGAAGCACACAGTTCAGTTTAGAGGCGTGTTCAGAGAAGATGATTTTTGGCCCCACATTATTCTCTCAAACTTGACCACTAAACCGCACAGTCCATAATGTTTTCCCTGCAAACAGTATCAACCGTACGGAGCGAGAGCAATTAAAGCACCGACTGTGTGTTTGTGGTCGACTTAAATCAGAAACTCCTCTGAATGTTTATAAAGTAGATCCATGAAGCTGAAGGATATGTGCAATTTTTTCCCTCAAGTCCTCATTTTGCACGTCTTTTTATGGACTTTGTGTACAATTGCACCTTGCATAAAATACATATGCGCACCTGACCGTACGATATTTATTTCAGAATCTGAACCATTTATTGCCACGTATGTTTTCACATACAAGGAATTTGTAATGGCACATAGTGCAAGAAATAGGAGCATATTACATTTACAATAGAATATACCATTAAAATAAAGTGCACAGACAAACAGATGACAGTACTTTAAGCTGTAAATGTGCATTTAAATATGAAGTATGAAGGGATGTGCAGAGTAGTGACCGGTAAGAGATTATCCTGGGGTTCAGAGTCAGTTATATGTCTTTTTTAGCCTCCATCATTATTATGTATGCAGTAATTCCTTTATCTATAGCAGCTCAGGGCGTGTAGTTTTGATACACATGTCGTTTTTTAACTTTTTTCTAACATTGCCGTTACCAGTAAACACAGGTGTCACCAAATACATTCCAGCTTTCACATGGCTACAGGTTGAATTACAGCTCCATCGAATTAGTTAGTAAAAAGAGAGTAGAGCTTTAAGAAGACATGAGATCAAATGGATTTACACCCGTATATACTTGGATCTCAAAGATCTGAGATTTATTATCGCTTTAAAGTCGGATGATGAGCGAACCACCATCAGAATCTGTGCTGCGATGGTTGCTGAGAGGTGATGATGTCACTCTTGTTTGCCCAGTTTGATCTTCACTCCTCTCCACTAACACTCCTCTCTCGCAGCTTTTCCATCATCTGATATGGTGTTTCATTGATCTGTTTTCCCTCCCGCTTGTTTTGGCATCTCAACATGGAGTCAACAAGAAAACGTCCCAGGGGCAGAAGTGGGATCGCACAGTTCAGTGTGCGTTACAGACCAAGAAATTATACACACGCAATTAAACAACATGCAGTTTCACACCACGGCATGACAGTGAAACGAAAAAAAAGACAACCAGCAGCATGATGGTGGAGAGCTGCTTTCTTGATGGTTACATATACAGTAAAGTGTTTTTTTTCTTCAGTTTTATACACACTTGGATTATTTAATCAAAGATATAATCGCATGCTTTTTAAATGCAGAACCCTTAGAGAAGTGGTGGCAGGAGTACGCTAATTATAAGTAAAAGTAGCGATACCACAATTCAAAGTATAAAAGTACCCACTAAGCAGGAGGTTTAGGTTATAATAGATTATATTATTGGATCATAATTATTGCAATAAGGCGTAGGTAGCTTTTTTCCCCTTTAACGGTGATGATGATGACATGCTTACCAGTCAATATTAAATAACATTAAATGTAATAGAGCAGAAAATGTAGTTGTTACAGTAATAGGTGTTGCAGGATTGGACCCAAACGCAGATGAGGAGATGGCAGATCATCATTGATTTACTGTTGAAATATATTAAAAGTCCAAATGAAACTGAAGGTCCGTCATGTAGGTTTACAGGGAAATCCAAACAAAAGTATCAGGGAACAAAGACCAGGAAGTAGACTAAAGAAAAGTTTAATTCTAATCTCTTAGTTTCATAAAAGCCCTTCGTGCGAATGCCGTTGAAAACCAGCATCGGCAATAAAAACTATGATACTTCCTTCCGATGTTTTCAGTTTGAAACTATTGAAAAGATCTTTAATAAGAGATTGTAAAGAAAATGCTTTCTATTTGTAAAAGTTTTATTGTGTATCTGACACTATTCATTCGAGCGAATCCCAAAAGTTCTGTCAGGTCGAACGCAACCAATCCTATATTTCTGGCGCCGTCTGCTGAAACCGTCCAACATCGCAGCTCCAGATGTACTGTGCATGTGTCTTACCTCATAAGACCGTGTCCCAGCCTTCATTCAATAGCTTTGATGCACATAAGGATTCATTTCAGGCGTAAATGAGTTTAGCTGAGAGAGGGAGAGAAGTTTATATGAAGAGAGGAGGAAATAATGTACTGTAAAATAATAAAATATGCCCATGTTGTTTCTCAGAATACTATTCCCTAAATATATCTAATATGAGTAAATATTATTCTGTTGGCCGAATATTCAATTCAGAGTATTGAAGTGTACTTGGCATTGTTGGGAATACTTGATTTGCAATTGAAGCAGGCCAGATTGGTATGGGATTTTGCAGTGATTCCTAAATAATTTTTTTTTTTTTAAGTGCAGTTAATGGAGGGGAAGAGAACGCGACACTATGTCAAGAGATGAACTGGCTAGAAACAAAGAACCTGAGCTTTCGTATGATCAAGGGAAGTGGGATCAGGTGAGCAGGAGGGGAGGCGGCTGCAGGACTAACAAGGGACAGGTGAAACTAATCAGGGCGGGGCAGGCAATGAAAGCAGGTGGGAAAAACACACAAAGACAGGAAGTGAGGTATCAGAAACAAGAGGAGAGGTGAGAAAATAACAGGAAGCGCTAAACATGGATGATATGAATGAAACAAGGAGCAGAAGATTATTACAGTAATGTTTCCTCCTGAAATGTACCTGAGTACTATGAAAAAGTCCAATATGCATGTTTACATGTTCTTTCTGAATCCCCTCACGTCGCCCTTAGATATTCTAAATCCTCCCAATCTAAATCCTAATACTTTACTTTGTGAATAGAGAGATAATCTCTGTGAGTGAAGTAAAGGTGTTGTGTGAGGATTATGACAACTATCACATGTAAGACAACAAAGGCTGAATACCAATGAGAAGCTGCACACAGCAGGCGGACCAGGCAGTAATAACTGGACAAATAGATTTTCTTTTTCTTTTAGCAGACTGTCAATAATATCTCATTAAAGATGAGCCTTTAAATGTCATTAGCTAAAAACTAGAACATGAGCACACCCTTTGATTTAATCAATTTATTTAAATAAAAGTGACAGAAATGGTTGTTCAGAAATGCACTGAAATATAAAAAGTACGAGCATTGAACTCAGGGAGAGCTTTTTTAACAAAGTAATAAAGTATGTCAGTAACCGTATAATAAATTAGCTGCAAAAGTTAAATTGGAAAGACCCCTCTCATATTTACGCTCAATATAGATTTTCCTTTTTCGCTTCCAACACAATCAGCTGACTAATTTTTTTCTGCTGCTGTCAGCTGTCATTTGAGTGTCTTCACCTCCATCATGACCAGATGCCCAATGGATCCCTCCAGTAAGCTCATCAGGAAGTTCACTCCAAGGTGGATTTGGACCAGCTATTCATGAATGTTTTTCCCAGAGTTCTTAGTAAGTACTAAACAGGTATTCACTGTAACATTACCAGCAAGTTTTTGATTGTCTAGTCTAATGTTATGCACCTTCCGGCAAGAAAAAATCCTTGTTTGTGTAAACATACCTGGCGAATAAATGGTTCTGATTCAGAAGTTTTTTTTCGACACAACCAGCTCCTGATCACATCCATCCAAATGTTTAGCTATGTTTGTCCTTCACTCTTTCACCACCAATGTCTGGACTCCATCAGGGGGATATTAATGTACAGATTATGGCACGACTACCCCCGTAAAATATCTATGTCACAATGGGGTCTAATTACCAAAGACTCCTCGCATATCTCTTCAACTCATGTGCACATTAAAGTTAATTCATTTTTAATAGCTTCTTTCAATTAGCCTGTTACTGATTCTAAATACCTTAATTTAACTATTATTTTTAATATTGAGAGCAAGTCAAGGGGCGGCTGTAGCTCAGGGGGATGAGTGGTTGTCCCGCATCCACAAGGTAGCCGGTTCGATCCCCAGTCCCCCCATAGCTCACACGTCGAAGTGTCCCTGAGCACGACACCCAACCCCTAATTGTTCCCCATTGCTGTGTGTATAGAGCAAAAATGTAAGTCGCTTTGGATAAAAGCGTCAGCTAAATGAAATGTAAAAGTCGGAAGGAATGATGAGGAACAATGCAATAAAAAAAAATGACATTCCTACGCTGAAACAAGGTATTTTAAGCCTTCTTTGCCTACATGTGTGTTATGCTAATTTCCTTTGTCTTTGTTTACCTGTGGATAAGACCAATAATGTTAATAAAATATGAAATCTCAAACTGACCCAGACATATTTCTACGCAGGAACAATCAGTTTAAGTCTTCCCCCTCCCCCACAAAAGTAACAATCAACTTCCAGATCCATTAGCATTCAGTGTCAAATCTCACACAGTACGCACTAAGCCCGAGCTGCATCTCATTGAGGGGGATAATTGTTGCCTTGCGAAGGTTTGAAGTTGCTCGCTGACTGACTGGTTGCCACTGATACATACACATACATGAACAGTAATTACTAACAAGCACATAAAGACACATAAAGAGTGAGTGACACTGATAATTAACACACATGCAACGCATGCACTCCTCTTTCTTGTGCCTTTCAGAGGGGCCTGTGTACACCCCAGTCAGAATAATCCGTCTCCATCATGTCGACACAGCGCTCCGTCTCTGAGATTGTCACACTCACTAATTACTCTTTAAGATAATCAGCCTGTGTGGCTGGAGATGCAGCTCCCCTCCATGGCTCTGTCTTCTCGGGGAATGAGAGGTTTAATCTGTGGCGAG